>OY992538.1:229823394-229902461 GCA_963921195.1 Pegoplata infirma
GCACAAACTATTGTAAAATATATTTTTTTGAATAAAGAAACTTACAAAAAAAAAAAAAAAAAAAAAATGTGATCCAAATAATTTTTATTACAATGAAAATAAATTTTTTATACCCTCCACTTTAGTGATAGAGGGTATATACATATAAGTTTGTCATTCCGTTTGTAACACCTCGAAATATTGGTCTAGGACCCCATAAAGTATATATATATTCAAGATCCTCGATCGATTTTAAGACGATCTAGCGATGTCCGTCCGTCCGTCTGTCCGTCTGTCTGTTGAAAACACGCTAACTTTTGAAAGACTTTACGGAGGTTTAACATATATGTTGGGCATTTACCTGGACAGGTTGATATTGCAATCCAGCGAAATCGGTACAGTGGTTCAAAAGTTATGAGCAAAAGACTGAATTTGGCAACGGTTTTTCGTGAATTTACGAGATAAAAACCACTCTAACTTTCGAAAGACAACTCTGAGGATGCTGAGGCTTGGCATATACATTTGTCGTTCCTCTGGCCTAATTCGCATTAAGTTTCAGCTAAATCGGTTTAGTGGTTCAAAAGTTATTAGCAAAACCGTAAATTTCAGATTAGTTTCACCTTAAATTCCCGTGTTGAAAACCCGTTAAACATGTTTTAAGAACATTGGTAAGTCACAAAAATATCTTACAACGTATTTTTGTCACTCAAAAATATTTTTAAACTAAAAAAACAACAAAAATACACTCGAAAAAAATTTTACACTCAAAAAAAAATTTAGTAAATTATTTTTTTTTTTTTCTAAAATTGAATATCAATTTTTTCAAAAATTCAAAAAGAAAGTTTTTTTTGCACGAATCAAAATATTTCTAATCAAAAATGTAATTTTTTTCACGTGAGAAAATTTACTATCACTTAAAAAGGGCATTGTGGAGGGTATTGATAGATTCGGCCAAGTCGAATTTAACTTTTCTGCTTGTTTATTAATAAATTTATTAAATATGCTTAGATTCTTAACAAATTCTTATGAAATTTAATTTTGTGTGCATTATTTAAAATTATAAAAATGACTCCTTCCGATTGTGTAACATATAACTTTTTCACATTTAATATGGTGTTATACATACATGTGTTGTTTATAAAATATTGTCACACTTAAGTATTTTCTAGGCTCAAGTTAATAGTTCTTTATCATAGTATATTTTGTATGATTCTGTTTTTTATTTAGCTGTCTAGCATATAAATTGGCATTAAATTGTTCTCCATTTCATTTCTATAAAAAAAAAAGAAAATTGGAAAACTTTTTCCTTTTTTGCTAAAGATCTCTATAGATATTTCGGGCGTTGTTGTTGTTTATGTGTTTATAAACTAAAAGTGACATTTGTTGTGTAAATGTTTTTTATGTTAAACGACATCAAGACCAACACGTGAAGGTCACTAATGTCAATTGTAAATATTTGCTAAACATTTAACATAAATAATAGACAGAATAGGGATGACAAATGTTATTTTTTTGAATTATAAATACAAAAATATAGTAAATTAACTTTAAAAAATTATCACTATTAACTAAAAAGCTAAAAAAATTTTAATTTTTCTTAAAACAATAAATTTTAATAAATTTAAGTGACCTCTGTGATCATTCCAGGGTTAAATATCAAAACAATTCTGCTACTTTTAAGTTAATTTTCAAATAGTTTATTAACAAAAATCTGAAAATTCTAAATAATGATTTATGATACAATTTTCTCTAGAATAATGTCATAAAAATATCCGATGGTAAAACTCAATTTCTGTAGAAATTTGAATTTGTCCCATAAAATGTCATCAAGTTTTGTTGCTGCATTACATAGAATTGTCAATAAGTTTGTTATATGCAGTTAACCAGCAGCATGCAGATTTGCAGTTTAGCAAATATTTATACAAATGCAGTTTATAACAAGCAATGACATTGTTTGAGTTGTGTTCTTTAGAACGACAACAAATTGCTTATTTTTCATTATAAAAATGCAGAAAACAAATGCAATGAAGGTTTGCTAGATGTAAAATAAGGATTGTTGTGATAGTTAAAAATGTGGTAGTGGAATAGATTATTCAAAATCCAATTCGAAAAACTTTGTTAAAATACAGAGATACTCTGCTGAGCCAGCGAAAAATACCATAGATTTTCAATCAGCAAGATTTTTCTGTTATTTTTCAAAGAAATCTCTGAAAATGATTTCGATAAATAAAACGTAGATTTACAGAATTGTCTGTAAAATGTGGATGAAAGCAACCAGAATTTTACCAACTTGAAAGGCAAATACCATCACTTAAATGCGCCCGCTTAAATGTTTTCCACGCGAATGTTAAACTTTTTATTTTAGACTTTATAATTTAAAGATCCCCTTTAAAATTATAAAATTCCATTTGAAATTTAAAAAATGTGTGCTAATTAATATTCCGAAAATAGAATTTGTATGTAAATAAAATAATTCCAAGAAATATAATTTTAATACCATGATTTTTTTTCTTGGAATTTAAAGAAAAAAATATTTATCATTTAACTATCATTAAAAAATTTATTTTAAACAATAACACAATTACGCAATTGAAAATACAAAGACACAAATTACGCTCTAACATTATTATGAAATTTGATTCAAATCTTATAATAGGCTTAGCACAAAAGTAAACAAATTCTAACATTTTCGAGCAATTAAATAGCAAAAGAATTTGCCAATAAATTAATGCTGTAGTTTTTAAGAGTCCCAAATATCTTACGTGAGGCTGAACTCAAGCTAACATAGTTTTAAGTGGAAAGTTTTTTTGAGTAAAAATTAAATTTTTAGTGACAAAACAAAATTTAAAAAATATACAAAATAATCGAGTTTTTGATTGTTGGCAAAATATTGTAAAGAAAAAATGTAGTAAAAATAAATTCGACTTGGCCGAATCCATGTATACCCTCCACATTGTCCTTTTTAAGTGATAGTTAATTTTCTAACATGAAAAAAAAATATTTTTTGACTATTTTATTTTGACTAAAAACTTTTTTTAGTCATTTTTGTAAAAAAAAATACAATTTTTTTTTTTGAGTGTAAAATTTTTTTGTTTACTTTGTAAATTATTTTTGTGGCTTATATGGGTGGGTAGACTGGCATTTTGTTTTATGAAAAAAAAGTTTTTCTTCCGATTTTGAACGTCGGTACAAATTTATATTCTTTTAGGCCTAAAACTTATGTGGTACAAATTTGAGGTCAATCGGATTAAATTAACCCGTGGCGCCCGGCGATCAAAGTTTTGGATTTTTAAAAATTTTTAGAAAAAAAAAAATTAAAAATACTATGCCTAACGACATATCATGCTAATTAAATTTGATGCGCTGAGCACGAATATCAAAGAATTTTTAAAATTGGTCAAACGGTTTTTGAGATATCGCTAATTGAAATTTGCAAATAATGGCGGTTTTTTCCTACATTCTAGAATTTAAAAAAAAAATATCTCAAAATTTCTAATTCTTGACCCTTTCAAAAGAGCTGGACACAATATTTCCTTCAAAATTAATTTGAGCCATATCCGAGCATTTTAACTCTTGGCACCCTTCAATCAATGATTTACATTTTTGGAAAATTTCCAATAAAATTTAAGATTTTTGAAAAATAATAAATAAAAAAAACACAAATATCAAAAAATATTTTAAATCGGTCGAACGGTTTTTGAGTTATCGCCATTTGAAATTTGTCAAAAAATTTTACAAAATGGTGTTTTTCCAACGCTCAAGAAATTTTTTAAAAAAATCTTAAATTTTTGTTTTTATAAACATTTTTATAGAGCTGGAGACAAGGTTTCGTTTAAACTTAATTTAAGGCCAAATCAGAAAATTTTAACCCATGGCGCACTTTGATAAAAGTTTAGAGTTTTTGGTGAAAATTTTGTAAAAAAGCAAAATTTTTATCGAAGGGTATCACAGGTCAAAATTATCGGATTTGTATCAAATAATTCAGAATGAAAGATTGTGTCAAGCTCTTTGAAGAGTTAAGGGTAAGAAATTTTGAGATTTTTTTTTTTTAATTTCTAGAACATAGGAAAACACCGCCATTTTTCGCAAATTTCAAATAACGATATTTCGAAAACCGTTTGACCGATTTAAAAAATTCTTTGATATTCGTGTTCAGCGCATCAAAACTAAAAAGCATGATGTGTCGCAAGATATAATTTAAATAATTTTTTTAACATGATAATGTTTTTAGGCTGGTGTCTAATTTTAAAAAAGTTGCAGGCAGACACCTCAGTTTGACTATATAAGCTGACAATTAACGAAAAATAAAATGAGAATTACTATTTTCATTTTCTTAAAACCATAAATTTTAGTAACTTGGGCTTGTATCTTGGATAATAATTCACCTTGTGGTGAATAAAACCGTTTTTCACCAGCTGGTGAATAAAAAGTAACATAATTATTTTTCAACATAAAAAATTGTTTTTTCTTCTTATATTTTTTTATTCTTTTTTTTCATCAATTTTTTTTTTTTTTATTAATTTTTTTTCATAAATTTTTTTTTCCATGAATTTTTTTTTTCAACAATTTTTTTTTTTTCATAAATTTTTGTTTTCGTAATTTTTATACCCTCCACTCTAGTGATAGATTGCATATATAAGTTTGTCATTCCATTTGGAACACCTCGAAATATTGCTATAAGACCCCATAAAGTATATATACCCTCATTCGATTCTAAGACGATCTAGCGATGTCCGTCCGTCCGTCCGTCCGTCTGTCCGTCTGTCTGTCTGTCTGTTGAAAACACGTTAACTTTTGAGAGACTTTACAGAAGCTCCAGAAGTTTGGCATATATGTTGGGCATTTACCTGGTCAGATTGGTATTGCAATCCAACGAAATCGGTCTAGTGGTTCAAAAGTAATGAGCAACAGACTGAATTTCGGCAAGGGTTTTCGTGAATTTATAACATAAAAAGCACTATAACTTTCGAAAATCAATTCTGAGGATGTTGAAGCTTGGCATATATTTTTCGTTCCTCCAGCCTAGTTCGTATTGAATTTCACCCAAATCGGTCTAGTGGTTCAAAAGTTATTAGCAAAACCGTGAATATCAGATTAGCTTCACCTTAAATTCACGTGGTGAAAACCCGTTAAACCTGTTTTACAACCATTGGTAAGCCACAAAAATATTTTAAAACGTATTTTTGTCACTCAAAAATATTTTTATACCAAAACAAAAAAAAAATACACTCGAAAAAAATTTACACTCAAAAAAAAAAAAATATTTTTTTTTTTTTTTTCAAAAATTCTAAAAAAAATTTTACCCTCAAAAAAATAAGTTAATTTTTTTTGAATGTAAAATTCGAAAAAAATTTTACACTCCAAAAAAATTTTACACTCAAAAAAAATTAGTTTTTTTTTTTTTAAAAATTACTAAAAAAAATTTTTTTACACAAAATAAAATATTTCTAATCATAACTGTTATTTTTTCACGTTAGAAAATTTACTATCACTTAAAATGGGCATTGTGGAGGGTATTCATAGATTCGGCCAAGTCGAATTTAACTTTTCTACTTGTTTTTATCAAATTTTGTTTTCATCCAAAAAATTTTTTTTCATGATTTTTTTTTTGTTACATCGAAACTATTTTTTTCATCAAAAAAAATTTTTTCATCAATTTTTTTTTTTTTTTTTTCATAAAATTTTTGTTTTATCAATTTTTTTTTATCAAATTTATTTACAAAATTTTTGTTTCTTTCATATTTTTTTTTTAATTTTTTTTCATTAAATTTTTTTTTTTTGCATCAAAAAAATTTTTTCATAACTTTTTATTTCCATCAAAAAATTTTTATCGTTCTCAAAAATTTTTATAATACCATCTTTTGCACCAAAAACTATTTTTTTTTTTCATTAATTTTTTTTTGATTCCTTTCCTTATTTTTTTTTACCAAAATTACGTGTTCACCAAGCCTTAACTTTTGATATAAAAATGTTCCATTTGTTTAACAAATGTACAAAAAGCAAGTGAGAGCGGTAAATTCATCTGTGCCGAATCTTTTATACTCTCAAAAATGTAAAAATACTTTTTTGCACTTAAGTAATAAATCTTTGATCGAAGGGCGCCATGGATTAAAATGATCGGATTTGGCTCAAATTAATTTGAAATGAAAGATTGTATCAAGCTCTTTGTAAGAAATTTTGAATTTTTTTTTTTAAATTTTTAGAACGTTGGAAAACACCTTTATTTTTCGCAAATTTTAAAATAACGATATCTCGAAAACCGTTTGACTGATTTTAAAAATTCTTTGATATTCAGCGCATCAAAATTAAAAAGTATGATGTGTCGCAAGATATAGTTTAGTTTATTTTTTTTTCAAAAAATTTTTAAAAATCTAAAACTATGACCTCAAATTTGTACCACATATTTTTTAAGTCCACTAGAATAAAAATTTTAAAATGTGTCCGGGCAGTTGGGAAAATCAAAAATTAAAGAAAAAATGCCACTCTAATGGGTGGGCCATTTTGCTGGTAGCCGTTTCTGATCAGAGAAAATAACGTAAAAACGATCCACCTTAATGAACATCCTAATGACCGTTTACTTCGATTGACCTCAAATTTGTATCACATAATTTTCAGGTCCTGCAATAAAAAATTCTCTGTAGAAAACAAGACAGATTTGTCCTCTATCACTAATTGTAGGTTATACTAAAAGTCTTTTGTGCTTCATTGATAAAACGTATCAAAATCTAATATTTTAAGACTTCCTTATTTTACTACTTCTCTACCCCCAACTGTATTTAAAAAAAACATTTTAATCAAAAATATGATAAGTAGCATTCAATTTTCAAATTAAATTTAACACACTTATTCAAACACAATCAATAAGTGAATGAAATAAAAAAATTGATATTTTTATATTTACAACAAATGGATTTTTTTTTTTTTTGTAGTATATTACAATGACAGGACACTCCAGGACTCTGTAACTTTTTTTTAAATAATTCTAAGGGAGTCTGTAAGAAATCTGTAAAAAAAGCTTTCACATTTATGCTTGAGTGAATTTTATTTTGTATAAATACAATATAAAAACTTTTTTGCTTTCTTTCCTGTGAATAAAAATTAGTTCTCAAATGGTGTTTGAAAATTTTATTAATTTTTTTTTTATTTTATATTTTTTTTTTACTTTTACTTACATATTTCTTTTTATGATTTATCTTGAAAAATCCCACAAATATGCTTGCCAAACAAATTTATCAAAAAAAAAAAATATTTAAACACCTAACAAACGTGCTCAAGATTTGAAGAAATTAAATCATAAGTTTTTGGTATAAGAAGAATAATTTTTTGAAAATATTAAGCGTATATTAAGTTATAGGTGTTTTGAGAAAAAAAATATTATCGTTTTATAAAAACTTTCTCCAGTGTTGTTTTTCTTTAACAGCATGCAAATATTTTTATGTTCTGAATTTGATTATACTTGTTTTTTAAATTCTCTTTTTTTATTTTATTTAATTTTTTTTTTTTTGTTATTTTGCTTTAAAATATGCTTTTGATTAACAATTAAGTTTTATTTTTTTTCCTGTTTTTAAAAAACAGTTTGTTAAGAACAAAACTGGTTGTTTTTCTGCAATTTAAGAAGTATTTTTGAAGAAAATTTTTAACTTTAATTCAAGGTTGGCAATCGATACCCACCCAGAATAATGGTATTTGGCTATTGTACCGCAACCAATAAAGATATGGACATTTTTTAAACCGAATATTAAAGTCGGTGAAATTTCTAGTATTTTTAATGTGTTACTTTGTGTTTGTACCGGTTGATTTTCGAAATATAGGCCAATACCTTTATAATACCGTTTGAAAATGAACCGGTAACGAAAATGAACCGGTACAAACATGAAGTAACACATTAAAAATACTAGAAATTTCATCGACTTTCATAATCGCTTATAAAAATGCTCATACCTTTATTGGTTTCGGTACAATAGCCAAATACCGTTATTATGGGTGTGTATCGATTTAATAAGAATTCAAAAATGTACAATACAGTCACTGCAGGAAAATGGACGGTCTTTAGTAGGACAGGTGACATATCAAACGTATCCAAATTACACAGGGCAACACTTTTTTTTTTGACCGGGTACTGATAGCTAATTTTGGGTAATTGGGGTACGCTGATTTCAAATCTGCCTTCCGTTTTTTTTGGATCAGCTCTAGTTTTCGAGATATAGCCGTAGGAAACTTTGAAAATAGGCTATTTTTGGCATATTTGTGAGTTCATATTTACCAACTGATTCCAAAAATGCCCTTCGTTTTTTTGAGTCATCTTTAGTTTTTGAGATATTGCTAAAATAAAATTTTAAAATTCTGATTTATGCCAGAATTCGATAAAAAAAACTTTTGCAGTTTCATGTTATAAGAGTGGTGCCACGCCCCTTAACCCAATCTTGCCTAGATTTTCTACAAAGTTAAGCAAACAAATATTAGCATCCTGTACTCAAATTTGTTGAAAAATATTTTTCAGGAGCCAAATAAAAGCAGTTTGTTGTTTTGGGTTACATGGGAGGTGCCACGCCCACGCCACCTACCCACACCACACATTCCTTAGAATAATTCCCAAAATCAAGTAAGCATTTGATGTAAATATAAGGTCAATCTAAAGAGTGGTTTGGCTGGAATGATGAAAAGAATTTTTCGAGATTACTTGCGTCATAACTCGAAAACTAAAGCTGTCAGAAAAAAGTTAATACCAGTTTTGGAATCCTCGCATCCAATTAAGTTAAGTTCGTGATTAAAACTCAGGCTCTAAAATAAGTGTTGGAAATTATAGCCTTGCAAAGTTGGTAAAAAACGCAACTTTTTGACTCTTTAACAGCGATTTGCTCGCGAATGCGAGATGATGGAAAAAAATCGGATAACAGATTCGGAATCAGCACACTAAACTCCATATAAATCAGTTGTCAAATGTCAGGCAAATTGAAAAAGGTCATTTTTTGTGACCCTGTGTTATCTATCAAAAACTTGAAACCTGTAATATAAAAACAACAGTTATTTTACGAAAAAAAAAAAATTTTTTATAATTTTTTTTTTTTTTTGTTTTCATCAAAAATTTTTTTTTTTTCATAAAATTTTTTTGTTTTCATCAAAATTTTATTTTTTTTTTATAATTTTTTTTTTCTTTCATCTGATTTTTTTTTCATCAAATTTATTTTTTTTTTCATAAAAAAAAATTTTGTATCTCAAATTTTATTTTTTTCATGAAATTTAGCTTTCATCAAAATTTTTTTATTCCCTCCTCTATCCACTGATAGAGGGTACATATAAGTTTGTCATACAGTTTGTAACGCATCTAAATATTGTTCTAGAACCCCATAAAGTATATATATTCATGATCATCGATCGATTTTAAGTCGATCTAGCTATGTCCGTTTGTCCGTCCGTCTGTCTGTCTGTCCGTTGAAAACACGCTAACTTTTGAAAGACTTTACTGAGGCTGCTGAAGTTTGACATTTATGTTGCCCGTTTACCGGGTCAGGTTGGTATTGAAATCCAGCCAAATCGGTTTAGTGGTTCAAAAGTCATGAACAAAAGAATACATATGAGGCATTCCACACCAAATGTCCAGCGAAAAAAACACGTGTCGCACGAATTTCTGAATAGGTTGTATGGATAGCTCTATATGGAACTAAGAAAATTGCGTTTTTGGTTTTTCAATTTTTCAAAAACTGGGCTCAGGAGGCGTGTAAGATGGAAATCAGTAGACTGAATAAATAAATAAATAAAAAAAAATTTTTTTTTTCATTAAATTTTTTGTTTTCATCAAAATTTTATTTATTTTCTTTCATCTGATTTTTTTTTAATCAAATTTATTTTTTTTCATAAAAAAAAATTTTGTTTCTCAAATTTTATTTTTTTCATGAAATTTTGCTTTCATCAAATTTTTTTTATACCCTCCACTCTAGTGATAGAGGGTATATATAAGTTTGTCATTCAGTTTGTAACACATCTAAATATTGTTCTAGAACCCCATAAAGTATATATATTCATGATCCTCGATCGATTTTAAGTCGATCTAGCGATGTCCGTCTGTCCGTCCGTCCGTCTGTCTGTCTGTCCGTTGAAAACACGCTAACTTTTGAAAGACTTTACTGAGGCTGCTGAAGTTTGACATATCCCAGCAAAATTTTTTGGAATCGTTTCTTTGGCAATGTATTCTAGAATAGATTCCCCAGTAATGTTACTCCATTCCTCTACTGTTTCCACGGAATCGATAAAAAAAAACTTATAATTTTTGGAAAAAATGTCAAACTGAAAATAAAATTTATAAAAAAAAAAACAATTTATTTGTTATTTTTTTGGTGACAAAATTATGGATTTTCGCAGCACTAATTGTGCTTTTAAATACATTCTCGATACATATGGCAGAAAAACCGTAAGTAAACATCTTAATTTGGTATATCTACGTGGTACTTACAATTTGTTTCATGGTTTCTTTCAGATTGTAAAAATTTGTGTACATTTATGCTGTCGGCTGTACTGATGGAAATATTAAGAAGCATATTCTATCCATTTTCTCAAAACTAAAAGCGTGGGATATTATATTCATTGTTAAGGAATGATGAGGGTTGTACCATGTATGTATCCACAGTTTAATATAATTTTTTATAGGTACAAAAAGTTTTAAAGTCCGATATTTTTTCTTAAGGGAAAATGTGGCGAATTTTATAGCAAAAATGTGTCAAAATCTAAACCTTTTCTATAGGAAAATTTATATTTTTCCTATAAAAAAAGTCCCGGATTCTGAGACATTTTGCCTATAGAAAAAGTCTCAGATTCTAAGACATTTTTCTATAGAAAAAGTCTCAGATTCTGAGACATAGGAAAAAAATGTCTCAAAATCTGAGACTTTTTCTATAGGAAAAATGTCTCAAAATCTGAGACTTTTTCTATAGGAAAAATGTCTCAGAATCTGAGACTTTTTCCATAGGAAAAATGTCTCAGAATCTGGACCTTTTTCTATAGGCAAAATGTCTCAGAATCACCTTTTTCTATAGGCAAAATATCCCAGAATCTGAGACATTTTTCTATAGGCAAAATGATCAGAATCTGAGAATAAATAGGACATTTTTCCTATAGAAAAAGTATCAGATTCTGAGACATTTTGCTTATAGTAAAAGTCTCAGATTCTGAGACATTTTGCCTTTAGAAAAAGTCTCAGATTCTAAGACATTTTTCCTATAGAAAAAGTCACAGATTTTGAGACATTTTTTTCCTATGTCTCAGAATCTGAGACTTTTTCTATAGGAAAAATGTCTCAGAATCTGAGACTTTTTCTATAGGAAAAATGTCTCAGAATCTGAGACTTTTTCTATAGGAAAAATGTCTCAGAATCTGAGACTTTTTCTATAGGAAAAATGTCTCAGAATCTGAGACTTTTTCTATAGGAAAAATGTCTCAGAATCTGAGACTTTTTCTATAGGAAAAATGTCTCAGAATCTGAGACTTTTTCTATAGGAAAAATGTCTCAGAATCTGAGACTTTTTCTATAGGAAAAATGTCTCAGAATCTGAGACTTTTTCTATAGGAAAAATGTCTCAGAATCTGAGACTTTTTCTATAGGAAAAATGTCTCAGAATCTGAGACTTTTTCTATAGGAAAACTGTCTCAGAATCTGAGACTTTTTTTATAGGAAAAATGTCTCAGAATCTGAGACTTTTTCTATAGGAAAAATGTCTCAGAATCTGAGACTTTTTCTATAGGAAAAATGTCTCAGAATCTGAGACTTTTTCTATAGGAAAAATGTCTCAGAATCTGAGACTTTTTCTATAGGAAAAATGTCTCAGAATCTGAGACTTTTTCTATAGGAAAAATGTCTCAGAATCTGAGACTTTTTCTATAGGAAAAATGTCTCAGAATCTGAGACTTTTTCTATAGGAAAAATGTCTCAGAATCTGAGACTTTTTCTATAGGAAAAATGTCTCAGAATCTGAGACTTTCTATAGGAAAAATGTCTCAGAATCTGAGACTTTTTCTATAGGAAAAATGTCTCAGAATCTGAGACTTTTTCTATAGGAAAAATGTCTCAGAATCTGAGACTTTTTCTATAGGAAAAATGTCTCAGAATCTGAGACTTTTTCTATAGAAAAAATGTCTCAGAATCTGAGACTTTTTCTATAGAAAAAATGTCTCAGAATCTGAGACTTTTTCTATAGAAAAAATGTCTCAGAATCTGAGACTTTTTCTATAGAAAAAATGTCTCAGAATCTGAGACTTTTTCTATAGAAAAAATGTCTCAGAATCTGAGACTTTTTCTATAGAAAAAATGTCTCAGAATCTGAGACTTTTTCTATAGAAAAAATGTCTCAGAATCTGAGACTTTTTCTATAGAAAAAATGTCTCAGAATCTGAGACTTTTTCTATAGAAAAAATGTCTCAGAATCTGAGACTTTTTCTATAGAAAAAATGTCTCAGAATCTGAGACTTTTTCTATAGAAAAAATGTCTCAGAATCTGAGACTTTTTCTATAGAAAAAATGTCTCAGAATCTGAGACTTTTTCTATAGAAAAAATGTCTCAGAATCTGAGACTTTTTCTATAGAAAAAATGTCTCAGAATCTGAGACTTTTTCTATAGAAAAAATGTCTCAGAATCTGAGACTTTTTCTATAGAAAAAATGTCTCAGAATCTGAGACTTTTTCTATAGAAAAAATGTCTCAGAATCTGAGACTTTTTCTATAGAAAAAATGTCTCAGAATCTGAGACTTTTTCTATAGAAAAAATGTCTCAGAATCTGAGACTTTTTCTATAGAAAAAATGTCTCAGAATCTGAGACTTTTTCTATAGAAAAAATGTCTCAGAATCTGAGACTTTTTCTATAGAAAAAATGTCTCAGAATCTGAAACTTTTTTATAGGAAAAATGCCTCCGAATCTGAGACTTTTCTATAGGAAAAATTGTCTCAGAATCTGAGACTTTTTCTACACGAAGAATGTTGCAGAAAAATTTCTCAGAATCTGAGACATTTTTTTTTTTTAAATAAAAATAGAAAAAAATTCTTAGAATCCAAAATTTTTTCAGTACGAAAAAACGCTCAGAATCTCAGACTTTTTCCATAGCAAAAATGTTTTAGAAGCTGACACATTTTACTTTTTACTACAAAATTTCTCAGAGTTTGAGACATTTTCTATTGGAAAAATTTCTCAGAATCTTACAATTTCTCTCTAGAAAAAATGTGCCTTCTTTTTTATTGGTTGTTTTATTCCTTAATACATAAGACCATAGATTTTCTCTTGATAAGATTATTGTGATAAAATAATTGTTAATTTATACTATATACTTGTGTATTTAGTTTTAAAATGTTTTTAAGGAAGAAAAATAAATAAAAAAAATGTAAAAAAAAAATATCATTTAATTATTCAGAACCAATCCATAATGCATTACATGGAACAGATATGTAACCGTTAAAAAATCGCGGAATCCATTCATGTACCACTACATGCAACATATTCTAGAATAGATTCCGTAGAACAGATAAGTGTTCTAGTTTAGAGGAAAAGGATGTATTGCTTTCGTGACAATCTCAAACAAAAATCATCGATGATGCAATGCATAGTAGAATCGATTGCAGGGTAGTATAGTTGATTCCACAACCGATTCTTTGGAATCGAACATTTTGCTGGGATATGTTGGCCATATACCGGGTCAGGTTGGTATTGAAATCCAGCCAAATCGGTTTAGTGGTTCAAAAGTCATGAACAAAAGAATACATATGAGGCATTCCACACCAAATGTCCAGCGAAAAAAACACGTGTCGCACGAATTTCTGAATAGGTTGTATGGATAGCTCTATATGGAACTAAGAAAATTGCGTTTTTGGTTTTTCAATTTTTCAAAAACTGGGCTCAGGAGGCGTGGTCAAATATTGGAAAAAATGGTAAAATTTGTGTCGAGTTGCCTTGATTAAATATTTATCACATTAAAACGGAATGCACCACAATCTCAAAAATTTACATTCTTATATAGTTTTGTATGGGCTATCGATTACATTTTTTTTTTGGAAAACTTTCAGAACCCGTTTTTTTCGAGAAAATCGCATTTGAATATTGAATTTTATGACAATTTTGGAATTTCCTTGTATTTTCTTGTTAAAACATGGCGTATGAGTAACAAATTTTTGCGAAACCAACGAGTTGATCCCATTTTAATTGTTTTTTCATCTGTGGTACAATATAGAGACTCGACACAAATTTTACCATTTTTCCAATATTTGACCACGCCTCCTCAGCCCAGTTTTTGAAAATTTGAAAAACCAAAAACGCAATTTTCTTAGTTCCATATATCCAAACAACCTATTCAGAAATTTACGGGACACATGTTTTTCTGTAGCGGGACATTTGGTGTGGAATGCCTCATATCTGCAAGGGTTTTTCGCGAATTTACGACATAAAAAGCACGCTAACTTTCGAAAAACAATAATGAGACTGCTGAGACGTGGCATATATCTTTGTCGTTGGTATTGAATTCCAGCAAAATCGGTCTAGTGGTTCAAAAGTTATTATGAAAACCGTGAATTTGAGATTGGTTCCACCTTAAATCCACATGTTGAAAATACCTTTTAAAAACATTGGTGAGTCAAAAAATTTTTTGAAAAAGTATATTTGTCACTCAAAAACATTTTAACACAAAAAAACAAAAATAAACTCAAAAAAAATTTAGTAAATTATTTTTTTTTTTTTTTCAAAAATTACTAAAAAGAGTTTATTTACACAAAATAAAATATTTCTAATTAAAAATTTTAATTTTTCACGTTAGAAAATTTACTATCACTTAAGAAGGGCATTGTGGATGGTATTCATAGATTCGGCCAAGTCGAATTTAACTTTTCTACTTGTTTTTTTTTTTAATTTTTCAAAAATCTAAAATTTTGCTCACCGGGCGCCATGATTTAATTTAATTCGATTGACTTAAAATTTATACGACATAAATTTTAGGTTTAGTAGAGAAAAAATTTAGCCAGACACTTGCAAAAATCGAAAGATGAAGACAAAAATGTCACTCTTCCCCTTATATTATAATTTTTTTTTTTTGTTTATTTTGATCAAAAAAATATTTAAAAAAATCCAGTATTCTTCCCTCCTTAAAATCGAGTATTTTATTTAAATTTCATATTTTCTTAAATTTCATAAAAACCTTTCATAAAAGATTATAAATATGTCTAATATACCACAAACATACATATAAACCAATAATAACAAGACCATATTTGATGACACAAAATGTCTTACATAAAACTTAATATTGTATAGGTATAAAATTTTATACACAGGGACATACTATTACAAAACTGTAACTGAAACATAATTTTTTGGTTTTGTAAGGTTTTAAGTTCAACTATATCAGCAAAAAAAAAAAGGATATGACATAAAACTAGTAAATATGGCCTGATGTTAAAATTAGGGGTATAACATTTAACTTTTTTTGCTGTTTATAACTAATAATTGGATGTTAGATTCAGACAAAAAAAAATTATAAAAAAAAATCTGTACTTGATTTAAATCATTTTTTAACTAATTGTAAGTAAAGCTAATCCTAATCTTAATCCGGTCTGAAAAAAACACGCCTATTGTCTGTTTTTATTTAAAAAATATTATTTACCGAAAGCGTTTGATTAGTATTGAATTATTATAAAAAATAAAATAATCCCAAGTAAAAATGTGAAGGATCAGTTCTGATCCGGAAAATGGATCGCTAAGACTAGATCAGTTATAATCGGACGGATGCAATTTCATCCGATTAAAACTGATCTAATCTTAGCGATCCATTTTTCGGATCAGTACTGATCTTTCAAATCTCGGATCAGAATTGATCTTACTTGGATCAGTACTGATCATTCAAATCTCGAATAAGATGTGATATATAAGAATATATCTAAACATTTTTACTCGGGATATCATTCATACATACATATCAGTTACGGAAATTTTGTTAATACTTGGTAAAAAATATTTTATTCTTACAAAAAGTTATTTCCCTTTTATTAATACATAATTTTTGTTAGAAAAAAAAGGTTTCACTTTCAAAAAAAAATATATAATCTATAAGATTTTATGTTATTGTTATTATCCTGGTATGTATCGCATTTTTTTTCCTACACAGATGGTTTAACAAATAGTCCTAGTGAATGACCGTAAATATCTTTAAAAAACATATGACTGGTTTTAACAAAAGACCATTTTTTATACCTTTTATTTCTATAAATTTGATACCACATTTGTAAGAGTCATATTGTTTTAAGTTTTTGACTAATATAAATTGCTTAAAAAAATGGAATAGAAAAATAAATATATAAAAAAAATGTAAAGGTTAGCAAAAGAGAAAGTTGCAAAAAAATATTAAATAACAAAATATTAAATAATTTTGCAACTTAAAGAATACATTATTATGTATACTTTTTTGGAGTACCCTTCATTTAGTGGTGAAAGGTACAAGTTTGTCATTCCGTTTGTAATATATTCAAATATTGGTCTGGGTCCCCTTAAATATATGGGGAATTATGGCTTAAAAGTTGCTTGTTTAGAGAAGTTTTTTTTTTAATTTTTAAAAATCGAAGGTTTCGGACTTAAAAAATTAGTGACAAGTACTTCGAATAATTTTTTCATATATTCTTTCTAAAACTACCTTTAAATATTAACAAAATGCTGTCCAGTTTTTTTAAGATATCGACATTTTTTACTGGTAAAAATTAATTTAAAATTTTAATTTCTTAATTTTTTTTAGAAAAAAATCGCCGTTTTGAAAAAAAATACTCGTAATTGACTTGGATTAAAAAGCTGAAAATTAGTATGGAAGTTGCATTTATCCAAAAATATCACAAAATGCGAAAAATCGAAAGGGGTCGTGTTCTAAAGTTTGCGATTTTGCATGGAGTGAATCATATACTTTATAGGGCCTTAGACAAATATTTCGATATGTTACACACTGTTGCAAAAAAATATTAAATAACAAAATATTAAATAATTTTGCAACTTAAAGAATACATTATTATGTATACTTTTTTGGAGTACCCTTCATTTAGTGGTGAAAGGTACAAGTTTGTCATTCCGTTTGTAATATATTCAAATATTGGTCTGGGTCCCCTTAAATATATGGGGAATTATGGCTTAAAAGTTGCTTGTTTAGAGAAGTTTTTTTTTTAATTTTTAAAAATCGAAGGTTTCGGACTTAAAAAATTAGTGACAAGTACTTCGAATAATTTTTTCATATATTCTTTCTAAAACTACCTTTAAATATTAACAAAATGCTGTCCAGTTTTTTTAAGATATCGACATTTTTTACTGGTAAAAATTAATTTAAAATTTTAATTTCTTAATTTTTTTTAGAAAAAAATCGCCGTTTTGAAAAAAAATACTCGAAATTGACTTGGATTAAAAAGCTGAAAATTAGTATGGAAGTTGCATTTATCCAAAAATATCACAAAATGCGAAAAATCGAAGGGGGTCGTGTTCTAAAGTTTGCGATTTTGCATGGAGTGAATCATATACTTTATAGGGCCTTAGACAAATATTTCGATATGTTACACACTGAATGACAGACTTTTGTATACCCTCTATTACTGGAGTTGTTAAACAAAAAAAAAAATTATTTACTCTTAAAAAAAAATATTTTTTTTTACAAAAATTTCAAAAAACAGTTTTTTAATCAAAATGATGGATGGATGGTTCTTTTTTCAATTTTTTTTTATTTTTTTCCTTAAAAATTTACATTCAAAACATTTTCGACATTGTGAATAGTATTCAGGGATTCGTTTAAGTAGAATTAAATTTGTTTTTCTTGTTTTTTGGTTAGTTTTAGATAGTACTTTATGCCGACATAAAATAGAATAAAAAATTCTACTTAAGTTTATTTTTTATGCTTTTGATATTATAAACAGTTGTGTTTTTTTTACCCTTGTACTATTTTAAACTTAATTTTATTCCTAAAAAGAAGGGAAAGGAAAAGAAATAGAAATAGAAAAAGAAATGATAATTATGATTATAATTATCCTGCCTTTTCCATTTAACTAAAATTGTGTTTATATTTGAGGATTTTGCATAAAAGTGAATATTTTACTAAAGCAAGTGTTAAAAGCATACTTAAAATTAAAATTAAATTTTTTAAAATTGTTTGTTTTTTTACTTATCCGTAGCACAAAGTAGAAATTAAATGGAGTGGACTGCTTATATTTTTTTAAGAATTTAAAATAAAAAAATTTTAGTTTTTTAAATTGGTCAAAGGTTTTGTGTACAAAAGAATCACAAAGAAATAGAGCATTTGCAAGGATGGTAGAGTCAGATAGCTATGAAAATAGAAAAATTTATTCCCAAAGACTTTAGGTTAACTTATCATTCCAGTGATGATGATATATAAGGTGAAAACGATATTTTCTAAAACTTTCCAAAGTTAAAGATCTAATAAAATTGTCATTTAAAATTTAAAAAAAGTAGTAAATCAAGTATTTTTTTAATTATTTTACAAAAAAATTGACATTGAAAATTTATAACACTTATCAAAATTAAAAAAATACTTCAATCAATTAAAAAATTAGTTGAATCACTGAAGAAATTAATTCAATTGATAAAAAAATTAATTAAATCAAATAAAAAATTAATAGAATCACTAATGTAATCATCCATTTGATCTTATCGGATCTGCTTTGATCTCAAAATTTTTTTACCAAGGTTGGCAATCGAAACGAATAACGGTATCGATATCGGTATTGGTATCGTTTTTTTTATTTATTTCGGTATCGGTATCGGTTACGGTATTTGAGTTCAATCGGTTACGGTATTACCGATACCGAAACGTCGATACCGGTACGTACCGGTATTATCGAAAAAAGTGTTAAAAATATAAAAAACGCATTAAAACGTAATTTTTATACCCTCCACTCTGGTGTTAGAGGGTATATATAAGTTTGTCATTCCGTTTGTAACACCTCGAAATATTGGTCTTGGACCCCATAAAGTATATATATTCATGATCCTCGATCGATTTTAAGACGATCTAGCGATGTCCGTCCGTTTGTCCGTCTGTCTGTCTGTCTGTTGAAAACACGTTAATTTTTGAAAGACTTTACGGAGGCTCCTGAAGTTTGGCATATATGTTTGGCATTTACCTGGTCAGGTTGGTATTGCAATCCAGCGAAATCGGTCCAGTGGTTCAAAAGTTATGGGCAAAAGACTGAATTTCGGCAAGAGTTTTTCGTGAATTTATGGGATAAAAAGCACTATAACTTTCGAAAGTCAATTCTGAGGATGCTGAAGCTTGGCATATATATTTTTCGTTCCTCCAGCCTAGTTCGTATTGAATTTCACCCAAATCGCTCCCGTGGTTCAAAAGTTATTAGCAAAACCGTGAATATCAGATAAGCTTCACTTTAAATTCACGTGGTGAAACCCCGTTAAACCTGTTTTAAAACCATTGGTAAGTCACAAAAATATTTTAAAACGGTTTTTTGTCACTCAAAAATATTTTTATACCACAACAAAAAAAAAAATACCCTCGAAAAAAATTTTACACTGAAAAAAAATTTTACACTCAAAAAAAAATAGTAAATTTTTTTTTTAATGTAAAATTCGAAAAAAATTTTACACTCAAAAAAAAAAAAAAATAGCATTGTGGAGGGTATTCATAGATTCGGCCAAGTCGAATTTAACTTTTCTACTTGTTTTTTTTTCATTTTTAATACTAAAACACATTTTTGCTAAAATACACTTTAAAATGTGAAAAAATTAAAATTGCGTTTTCTTAGAGGGTCGGCGGGGACGTTGCCGGACCAAACCTACAAAAGGGGGCGGACCGAGAAAACTGTAATTTTCTTATCCCCTTGATCAAAGTGCAGGACTTTGAAGTTATTCTGACATAAAAAGGTTTCATTTGTTACAGAAAGTAAAAAAAAATATTTTAAAAAAAGTAGAAGAGTTAAATTCGACTTACAAGGAAGGTCTCCCTGGTGTCACCCGCCGATCTTTATGGAATTGGTTTTATTTTGTAGAGTATAAAAAATAAAGGGACACGTATTTTTTTTACAAATCGAACCCCCTAAAAATGAGTTTGGGTCGCTAAAAAAAATACGTGTCGAATTAATTTTCGTTCTAAACAACATATCCAAATGTGATGAAGATCGGAGGGTGACACCAGGGAGACTCTCCATGTTAGCCGAATCCATGAATATCCGCGGTGCCCTTTCAAAGTGATAGTTAGTTTTCTAACTTAAAAAAAATTAACAATTTTGATTAGAAATATTTTATTTTGAGTAAAAAACTTTTTTTAGTCATTTTTGAAAAAAAATTAAAAAAATTTTTTTTGAGTGTAAAATTTTTTTCGAGTGTAAGTTTTTTTTGTGAGTTACAAAAATACTTTGTTAAATATTTTTCTATGACTCTCCCATGTTTTTAAAGCTGGTTTAACGCGTTTTTCAACACGTGGACTAAAGGTGAAACCAATCTGAAATTCACGGTTTTGTAATAATTTTTGAACCACGAAGTCCTATAAATATCAAAAAAAATCTTTGTGCACCCACATCGCGGATTAAATAAAAATCTCCAAAAAACTTAACTATGCAAATGATTGCGGAAAGTTTCTATTGAGAGTCTAAATGATTTCAAAAAAATTTCGTGAAAATCAATAATTTTTTTCTGCTCCCGCATAGCGGTTGAAGTATGATTTTTTTTTTGGAAATTTTTATTTAATCCACGACGTGGGTGCCCAAAAATTTTTTTGATTTTTATGAGACTTTGGGGAGGCATTTGGAGTACGATTTTTCATTTACAAAAACCAAAAAAATTAAAAATTTTCTATGGTTTTTTTTTTTTGTAAAAAAAACATGATTTTTAGGAAAACCCGTTTTAATACTGTTTCAATACCGGTACCGAAGGAAAAGGTTTTTGGATACCGGTATCCGATACCAAAACTAAGTTTCGGTATTGGTATTGGTACCGGTATTCAATTTAAAGGGTTTTGAAACGGATAACGGTATTGAAAAGGTATCGATTGCCAACACTGAATTTTACAAAAAAATTTTAGTTCTGTCACGAAAATTCCTTGTAAGTATTATCGCATCAAAAAAGTTGTGAATTTACAATTTTATTGGAAAAAAACTTGTAAAATTACAAAAAAAGCTCGTAATTTTTACTAGGAGTTCTCAAAAAAAAAATTATTTTTTGGTGTTCTTCGCGTTCTACTGATGTTCCACAGACAGATTTTTGGCAGAAGCCTAGCTTAAACCCTTCCTACAAGTATCTAAAGTATGAAAGTTTGCTAAAGTTATATTATAACATAATTTCAAAAGTTTTAAGGCAAAAATCGCCATAAAATGAAATGTTGCTTATCGAGTTTTTACAATAAGCCCTTCATATTATCTATTACCCATTTTGTAAATCGAGGCATATGTTTATTTTGCTACAGATATTGACTACATTACAAAAATATTGTTAATAGTTTTTGCTGATATTGCACTGTTTTGTGCACTTGTATAAACATGCAAAATCATGCAAGCGAACATACGAATGTTAACATAAAAATTTGTACGCTTAGGGCAAACAAAAATTAAAACAGTATAAGTATTAACAAATATTACTACAAACATTTACACTTGCCAAACATATGAAGGAGTAGAAACTGATGTTAAGGAAAAAGACAACATATTTTCTCTTATTGATTGGCATTCCTTTTAAAACTTTGTTGTGACATTTACTCTTACCGAAAATGCAGTTGTCACAACCGCACATTCTAATTTTCACAACCGAATTGAGATTTTAAAAACCGCAATGTGACTGTGAAAACCGGATGAAATTACAAATAATTGCGGTTATGACAATATCGTCCTTTGTGTGTGCATATACTTAAGATTTTAAGTTTGTTCATTTTTGTCTTGCAAATATTTTAAATGAACATTGTACGGATTTTTATTGATTTGCTCTTTATTAATGTTGATAAAGCATTTTACAGTAAAAGGGAGACATGGTCTTGCAAAACTTATATGAATACCACTAATATAAACATATAAAATAAAACTGCAGAGTTATAAAAACCAAATTGCTAAATTTTAACAAAAACTTTTTCTTTGTAAACATATTGGTTAGTTTAGTAATTTCAGTAATAACGTACAAAAGTAGAAAACAAATATAAAACAAGTAGAAAAGTTAAATTCGACTAGTCTGAATTTATGAATACATTTTTAAGGGATAGTAAATTGTTTAACGTGAAAAAAGTGAAAAATTTTGGATAGTAAATTGTTTAACGTGAAAAAAGTGAACACTTTTGATTAAAAATATTTTATTTTGAGTAAGACCGCTTTTTTAACAAAAAGGAATTCACATAAAAAATGTGAAAATGAAAATTTTTGAATTTTTTTGCTGTTCTAGATTTCACATCCGAATTTCTTTTACGTTTTGTTTCACATAAATAAAATTTGGTGAAAGTAAAACGAAGGCACTTTTTTGCTTATAATTTTTTAAATTTTAATTATTCGATTTCAACTTCGAATGAAAACGTGATCAACAAAACACTTAACTTGATTTCATGTGATTCTGAAATTTTCATGTGAATTGAAAAGTTGTGAAAGACAGAAGAGAGGCCAAAAGCTCTTTTTTGTGATTTTTGTAAAAAATAAAAAAAAATACTAATTTTTTTCAGTGTAAATTTTTTTTTTATACCCTCCACTCTAGTGATAGAGGGTATATATAAGTTTGTAATTCCGTTTGTAACACCTCGAAATATTGGTCTAGCACCCCAAAAAGTATATATATTCATGATCCTCGATCGATTTTAAGACGATCTAGCGATGTCCGTCCGTCTGTCCGTCTGTCTGTCTGTTGAAAACACGCTAACTTTGAAAGACTTTACGGAGGCTCCTGAAGTTTGGCATATATGTTGGGCATTTACCTGGTCAGGTTGGTATTCCAATCCAGCAATATCGGTCCAGTGGTTCAAAAGTTATAAGCAAATGAGTGAATTTCAGCAAGGGTTTTTCTGGAATTTACGATATAAAACACACAGTAACTTGTAAGTCAAAAAAATATTTTACAAGGTATTTTTGTCACACAAAAATATTTTTACACTAAAACAAAAAAAAAAAAAACACTCAAAAAAAATTTTACACTCAAAAAAAATTGTACACTCAAAAAAAAATTAGTAAATATTTTTTTTTTTTTTTCAAAAATTAATAAAAAAAAAAGTTTTTTTACACAAAATAAAATATTTCTAACCAAAAATGTTATTTTTTTCACGTTAGAAAATTTACTATCACTTAAAAAGGGCATTGTGGAGGGTATTCATAGATTCGGCCAAGTCGAATTTAACTTTTCTACTTGATTGACTCTGATTTATTTTATATGGTGCTCCAAAAAAATTAAGTTGTTAGATATTGACCTCAACTCCACTTAGATGCATTTATTTGGATGTACGTCTCACGAAATTTCAGGATAATCGGACATGTTTAACATAAGTTGTGCTACATCATGAAATTTAAAAAAGAATTAAATGGGGAAAATATATCTTTTTGTTAATTTTCTTAATTTTTTCGATACTTTGAGTAAAGTTTGAATTCAAATGGTTATAGAGTTGTGATTTGGAGTAAAATATCTCTTTAATAAGGTAATAAAAACTAAAATCGGTTAAAAATCAGCCAAGTTATTACAACATCCCCAAGCATCTAACGTGTGTCATGCAACGTTATTAATGAATACGAGTCAAATTTTTGAAATTTATTGAAATTATTTACTGCAGTAACATTTTTTATTCTCTGTTCTAGTGTAATATTTTTTTGGTTTTTTTAAATTAAAAAAATAAAAATTTAAATATGGAGTTTTCAAAAGAGTGTTGAAAAATGCAGGCATTTTTAGCATTAATTTAAAACATGTTAGTAAAACACAATATGAAAAATAATTGTCATCTAATTGCATTTGAGCTTGAACAATAAAATAAGGTTATTACTGTAGAAAATTTTAGTGGTCTGCCATAGTAAAAAAATCAGGAAATTTGAGAGCAAGTTGCATTTAATACGTACTAAAACAGGTCTTAAAGTGAGTGATTTGGACTGGAATGACCCATATATACTTTATGGGGTCCTAGACCAATATTTCAAGGTATTACAAAGGAAATAACAAACTTACAT
Organism: Pegoplata infirma; assembly: GCA_963921195.1. Taxonomy (NCBI): domain Eukaryota; kingdom Metazoa; phylum Arthropoda; class Insecta; order Diptera; family Anthomyiidae; genus Pegoplata; species Pegoplata infirma. The sequence goes on from OY992538.1 coordinate 229,847,502, forward strand.
ATACGCTCTATCAGTGTGTGCTTTAAAAACATCGTATGCGCTCAAAAAAAATTTACCATTTTTCGTGTAAGAGAACTTATTGACCTTACAGGGCCGTTATGACGTTGTGGGCCCTTGCCCTGTGTGCCCTAATTGTCAAAATGATACTGTTTTCAATGATTTTAAGTTCATTGTTGGTCTTCTCTATTTTTTTTTTATCTCATTCAAGCTACACTGAATGACCTCAAATTTGTTGCAAACTGCAAATCGTTACCAAACTATTTTTCTGGCATTGTATTGATGAATACATTGAAAGGAAAATTAACAGTTTAAATTTAATTTTACTACACAATGTCACAGTATCATATCCTTTTTAGTTTGCAGTTCTCGGAACTTGTTTGTAGTATACAATAAGTCCTGTAAAGAATTAACCTGTCAGCACTATTATCATCATTTTGAACTGAAATTAATATCATTTTTAATATGAGAGCAAAACTCAAATGAGTTTTTTTTTTTACGTTTCCTTTCATGTTTTTCAATATAAAATACAGATAAACTGAAAAAAATACTAATGAAGTATTTGCAGTCAAATTAACTTTGAGTGTATATTAATATGGTAAAATTAGGATGGCACTTATATGAAAGAATACAAATCATTCTATAAATGAATAGTTCATGCGAATAAAGACGAATAGACCATTTGTAGAATTTTACAGGGGACAATAAAAACGCAGGAAACGGTTAAAAAATAATATTTTTGTCAACTTTTTGGTATTAGCTTAAAGATTTAGGTCACATCTACCTATATACAAAATTTTAGTAAGGTATTCGAAAGAGAACTTGCCAAAAAATTGGACTTAAATTTTTGCTTAAATGGAAAAAGGGCGAATATCCAAAAAAATGTATTGAAATTTGAATAAAAACGTGTTATTTTGCAGCAGATTTTGACTACATTTTCATGAGACTTGCAAAACTTGACGAACTATGGTTGGTATTTGTTTGTAACACTTTAAGGACTTCAAGGGTACACTTTTTAAGGATTGTCAGGACATGGAAAACATTTTTTTTTGTTAATTTTTTTTTTAATATTCCTGCTATTTGATGCAGTAGTAATTCTTTATGACACTAAATACATTTTTAGGAATTATAATATTAACCCTTGACTGCATACTACGACGTATAATAAAAGGACATGAAAATTTTTTTTTTTTATTCCTGACATTGTATGCAGTATTAACACTAAATGTTTGTATGTGCTAAGATTGTTTTTTTTTTGTGTACAATTTCAAATTTTAGCTAATATCAATTTTAAACTCGCAGCTAAATAATTTTTATATAATATTTTGTTAAGGATGGATATTCGCCCTTTTTTCTTTCCACACTTTAAGGTCTTATAACTCAAGAACGGTAAAATTGTTTGCCAATATAATAAGTGTGGTTTGTTCTTCGTAATGTTCTTTTAACACATTGTTACTGAAAGTAAAATTTTTGTATGATTTTGTGTTGTATTTAATCAAAATTGTGCGTTAGTTCACTCCCAATTTAAACAAAAATATAAAAATATACGAATTATTGCACATTCAAAGTCATTTTTTTAGCCTTAAAAGTCAAAATTTCCCCAAAATTTCTGCATAGGATTGTAGGGCTCTGCTAATAATATGCATTTATGCAAAAAAACGTGTTTGCGAAAAAGTGGTCTATTCGTCCTTATTCGCATGAACTATTCAAATATTAAACTATATTTTTTTTTATTTTTTTATTTTTACAAGCTTTTTACCAAAAAAAATTCTAAATTTACAACTTTTTTGAAGCGACACAAGTGGCAGGATATTCTCGTAATTTATATTTAAAATAACCAAAAATACTGTAAAATTACCAAAAAAAATAAATTTCTATGGACTAAAATTTTTTTTTTTGTAAAATTAAAAGAAATATTGGTAAAATGGCATGACAATACCTTTTTTGTAGTTTGACAAGGTTTTTTTATTAGAGTGTACGATCAAATTCCCGTGTTTTACAAATGGACTGTCAATTTTATATATAAAAATATCTCTTATGACAGATTATACGCAGTGTATAATATTACCAGAATTACAAATTAAAGTTGAAAACAGTATGTATGGTAAAATGTTCATGATATTGTTTTTATTTTTCGGTATGAAGTAATTGAAACAATATGCCACTGATGACACGTATGTTGTTTAACATAATGCAGTTAATTTTGTGGTTGTCTTAATACGAGGGTAGTGGGTTAAAGACAACTAAATAGCATCAACAACATTACCCAAAAATGCCGATGAAATTTGTCATCTTGCCCAAAACTTTAAATCATGATATTGTTTTGCTGGAGAATGGGTGAACTAGGAACACAAAAAAAAACTTGTTAAATTACTTAAAAAGAGTCTTTGAATCCCATTTTACCAATATTTGACAGTTTTCCTTGTTTTTTAACAAAAAATGCCTGCGCATTTGTACTCTTGCCCAAAACATTAAATCATGATAATGTTTTGCGGAAGATTTGGTTGTATTTGATAAAGCAAAGTTTTTTTAGAAAAAATAATGTTATATTACTTTGCTATTCCATGCACATAGAATTGAAATATCAGTCAAGGACCCCATTAAAAAACCAAACGAGCTGTACATTTCGTAAGTGAGTGCAAAAATAAGTGCAAAAAAGTGTTTTTACATTTTGGAGAATATAAAAGATTCGGCACCAAATAATGTAACACTATCACTTGTTTTATGTACATTTGATAAACAAATGGAAAATTTTTATGCGAAAAGCTTAGACTTGGTGAAAAAGTAGTTTTGGTATAAAAATGATTTTTTTTTTTGACGAAAAACTAAATTATGTTAACAAAAATTAATGAAACCAACGTTTTTGGTGAAAAAATTTTGATAAAAAAAAAGTTTTTGATGACTTTTTTTGATGAAAAGAAAAATTTTTTTGATGTAAAAACAAATTGATGAAAAAACAAGAGTGTTAAATTCGGATATGCCGAATCTTTTATACCCTCCAACATGCAAAAAAAAAAATAAAAATTCAGGGACGTTTTCTTTTTTTTTTTTGGGGGTGGGGGTCGGAAGTGGTAATTTGGGGGGGGGGGGCAAATTTCCTCTCGAATATGTATTTAAAAATTTATTCTTATGCTTTATGCACTAAAGAAATACAAGTTTATCATTATATAAAAAAAAATATCCCAAGCCCATAAAAGGGGGCCGGACCGAAAAAACGACATTATCTAATTCTCTGGGTCCAAATGCAGAATTTTGAACCTCCTGTAGCATAAAAAAAGTTGCATTTGTTAAACGAAAACACAAAAAATCATGTAAAAAAGTGTTATTTTTCATGGGTTGGTTTAGTTCTCTAAGGGGGAACTTTTTCCCCCTTGGTCCGATTTTAACTATTTCCGAACTTAACCTGCCTAGAAATATATAAGACATATTCGTGCCAAACTTCGAAAGTTTAGCTCTTTTATTTTGGACTGTATCGTGTCCTCTACAGACGGACAGACGGACGGACAGATGGACGCTAGAATTTCTTAGAATCGATCGCTGATCAATAAAATATATACTTTATAGGGTCCTAGACCGATATTTCAATGCGTTACACGCGGAATGACAAAGTGAGTATACCCCCATACTGTGGTTGGAGGGTAAAAAAATATGAAATTTTTTTTTTTTTTGGTGAGAAAAAAATTGATAATAAAAAATTTGATAAAAAAAATTGATGAAAAAAATATGATTCAAAAAAAATTTGTGAAAAAAAAATTTGGATAAAAAAAATTGATGAAAAAAAAAATTAATAAAAAATTATAAAAAAAAAAAAATTTGATGAAAAAAAAAAATTGATGAAAAAAAAATTTGATGAAAAAAAAATTGATGAAGAAAAAAAAATTTTGATAAAAAATTTGACAAAAAAAAAATTTATGAAAAAAAAATTTTATGAAAAAAATTTGATGAAAAAAAAAAATTGATGGAAAAACAAGTCGAAAAGTTAAATTCGACTTGGCCGAATCTATGAATACCCTCCACAATGCCCTTTTTAAGTTATAGAAAATTTTCTAACGTGAACAAAAATAAAATTTTTGATTAGAAATATTTTATTTTGTGTAAAAACCTTTTTTTACTAATTTTAGAAAAAAAAAAAAATGAATTTCTAAAAATTATAGACATTTCTGGTATTTCCTATACCGGTTTCAAACACCCTTGTTAGTGTCATCATCAGTAGGATTTTAAATGTCGGTTTGTCTTGTTAATGAAAACTGTTTTTTATATATGTGAATATTTATAGTTTCTACAGAATAAATTTTGACAGTTTCCAACACTACAATTCTATTTCTAGCAATCTCAACCTCACTTCATACTTTCTTTCAACTTTTTTGTCTCTTACATTATTTCGCAAGGGTTACCAACATGATCTGGAATTGCAGACACAAATGAAGGAATTTGCATTTTCTGTTTCGGAGACGTGCCTAATGGCGACATATTTTGTCAGTAATTTTATTTGATTTTTTCTGTAAGTACAGATCGAGCACGGGCTCTAATTATATTTGTTATAAGGGTTCAAGTTGAAAAAATGCAGAAGAAAAATTGAATTTCTAAAAATTATAGACATTTCTGGTATTTCCTATACCGGTTTCAAACACCCCAGTTAGTGTCATCATCAGATGTTGATAACCCTTGCGAAATAACGTAAGAGACAAAAAAAAGTTGAAAGAAAGTAGGAAGTGAGGTTGAGATTGCTAGAAATAGAATTGTAGTGTTGGAAACTGTCAAAATTTATTCTGTAGAAACTATAAATATTCACATATATAAAAAACAGTTTTCATTAACAAGACAAACCGACATTTAAAATCCTACTGATGATGACACTAACTGGGGTGTTTGAAACCGGTATAGGAAATACCAGAAATGTCTATAATTTTTAGAAATTCAATTTTTCTTCTGCATTTTTTCAACTTAAACCCTTAGAACAAATATAATTAGAGCCCGTGCTCGATCTGTACTGACAGAAAAAAATAAAAAAAAAAATAATTTACTAAGTTTTTTTTTTGAGTGTAAAATTTTTTTCGAGTATATTTTTTTTTTTTAGTGTAAAAATAATTTTGAGTGACCAAAATACGTTGTAAAATATTTTTGTGACTTACCAATGTTTTTAAAACATGTTTAACGGGTTTTCAACACATGGATTTAAGGTGAAGCGAATCTGAAATTTACGGTTTTGCTAATAACTTTTGAACCACTGGACCGATTTAGCTGAAATTCAATATGAACCAGCTCACGGGAACGACAACTATAAAAGCCAAGCATTAGCATCCTCAGAATTACATTTAGAAAGTTATCGTGTTTTTTATACCCTCCACTCTAGTGATAGAGGGTATATATACGTTTGTCATTCCGTTTGTAACACCTCGAAATATTGGTCTAGGACCCCATAAAGTATATATATTTATGATCCTCGATCGATTTTAAGTCGATCTAGCGATGTCCGTCCGTCCGTCCGTCCGTCCGTCCGTCCGTCCGTCTGTCTGTCTGTCCGTAGAAAACACGCTAACTTTTGAAAGACTTTACAGAGGCTACTGAAGTTTGGCATTTATGTTTGTCATTTACCTGGTCAGGTTGGTATTGCAATCCAGCCAAATCGGTCCAGTGGTTCAAAAGTTATGAGCAAAAGTGTAAATTTCGGCAAGGGTATTTCGCGAATTTACGAGATAAAAAACACGATGACTTTCGAAAGACAATAATGAGACTACTGAAGCTTGGCACGTATCTTTGCCGTTCCCCGATCCTGTTTGGTTTTAAATTTCAGCTCAATCGGTCCAGTGCACAGAGGTAAAAACCGGCCAAAACTAAAAAAAAAAATTTTTTTTCTTTTTTTCCAAATTGATGCCAAATGAGGGCTAACACTTCAAAACATGCGATTACAAAGTTTTGTGCCAATCCCTTGACTAGTTTTGGTTTTATAACGAAGCAAAGTTGAGTAATTGTATTTATTATTTTTTAAATTTAAAAGTTGTGATTTGCAACTTTGAAATCCAAGTAGGCTGTAAACTTAAAAAAAAATTTTTTTGTTTTGAAATTGATGTATTTTGAAAACTTAGCATTATTTTTACATGTCATATGCATTTCGGTAATTTCGAGTGCGTGAATCAATTTAAACAGTGGTGGTGAAAATAAATCTAAAAAAATAAAAAATTTATAAAAAATACAAACTTTGAAAAGCCCAAAAAAATACTTTTTGCTCAAAATTGCTCTTAAGTCGCTACACCACAAATTAGTATAAGGGTTCCCAAGTAAGTACTAATTAACATCAGTACCAAGTTTAACCAAGTCTTTCAATTAGAGCCTTTTAAAGTTGGGTCATTTAGATGTAAATAAAGAGCTTTTTGAGCTGTGGAATACACATAAAAAAGAAGATGGATGAAATACTGGCGATTAAGACACAACATCTTAAAACACCTTCAAAAAATTTTTTTTCGCGAACAAAAAAAAAAATTTTCGCGGAAAAAAAAATTCCGCGGAATTTTTTTTTTTTTCGCGAAATTGGTTTATTATTATATTCTTAACCTACCTATAACATTTTATAAGTTTACATAAAAAATTAAAGAAGTTATAGGGTTTTGGCCGGAATTTACCACTGTGCAGTGGTTCAAAAGTTATAAGCAAAACCTTGAATTACAGATTAGTTTCATCTAAAATGCCACGTGTTTTAACAAGTTTTAAAAGCATTGGTGGTAACTAAACAATGCTTTTCAAACTTGTTTAATTTTAAAGCAATGATTTTTAAACTTGTTTAGTTTTAAAAGCATTGGTAACTTAAAAATTACACTAGAAAAAAATTTTACACTCAAAAAAAATTTTACACTCAAAAAAATTTTACACTCAAAAAAAAATTTACACAAAAAATTTTTTTTTTTTTTTTTTTTTACAAAAATTACAATATTTTGTGTAAGAAATATTTTTACAGTAAAAAAACATTACACTCGAAAAAAATTTTACACTCAAAAAAAAAAAATTAGTAATTTTTCTTTAAAAAAAAAATGACAAAAAAAGAGTTTTTTACTCAAAATAAAATATTTCTAATCAAAATTGTTAAGTTTTTCACGTTAAAAAATGTACTATCCTTTAAAAAAAATGCATTGTGGAGGGTATTCATAGATTCGGCAAAGTCGAATTTAACTTTTCTACTTGTTATCTCGTAAATTCGCGAAAAACCCTTGCCAAAATTCACTCTTTTGCTCATAAATTTTCATAACTCATAACCAATGGACCGATTTCGCTGGATTGCTATACCAACCTGACCAGGTAAATGCCCAACATATATGCCAAACCTCAGGAGCATCCGTAAAGTCTTTCGAAAGTGAGCGTGTTTTCAAAGACAGACAGAAGGACAGACAGACAGACGGACGGACGGACTTCGCTAGATCGTCTTAGAATCGAACGAGGATCATGAATATATATACTTTATGGGGTCTTAGACCAATATTTCGAGGTGTTACACACGGAATGACAAACTTATATATGCCCTCTATCACTAGAGTGGAGGGTATAAAAAATTTGATGAAAAAAAATTGATGAAAAATAGAATTTGATACAAAGAAAAATAAAAATTATAAAAAAAAAAATTATGAAAAAAAAAGTTTGATGAAAAAAAAAATTTGATGAAAAAAAGTTTGATGAAAAAAAAGTTTTATGAATAAAAAAAAAAAATAAAATTGATGAAAAAAAAAAAATTATGGAAAAAAATTGATGATAAAACAAAAAAAAAATTATGAAAAAAAAAATTATGAAAAAAAAAATTGAAACAAAAAAAAAAATTTTTTTTTGTTGAATAATAATAATGTTACTTTTTATTCACCAGCTGATGAAAAACGGTTTTATTCACCACGAGGTGAATTATTATCCAAGTTACAAACCCAAGTTATTAAAATTTTTGGTTTAAGAAAATGAAAATAGTAATTCTTGTTTTCTTTTTCGTTAATTGTTACCTTATACTTATAGTAAAACTGAGGTGGCGTCCAGCAACTTTTTTTAAAATTAGACACCAGCCTAAAATCATTATCATATTACAAAAAAACTTGTGTCTTCAAAGTTCCATAAAAATAAAGAAAATATTCGTAAAATATTCGGAGTTTACTTTTAAATTGTTTAAAGTAAAATTTTTGTTTCTTTTTATTTTTTTTTTGATTAGTTTTAAAAACGGATTTGAGTTATCCATAATTTTGATACCACCCTCGTTTAATGCGGTTACTTTTCATTAAAAATATAAAAGAATTTAATCAAAAAACAACAAAATGTATTTTTTTTTTTTCGTTTTGTTACATTTTTTCCGCCTGGCTTTATAACGAACAAAAAAAAAGTTCAGGAAAAATAAACCATCAATACAATTTCCATGAAAAACGATAATACACATTGACTTTAAATATTCATGTAAAATTAAATTTTTTCGTGAGTAAATGTGGCAACATTTAAAAATTAATTAAATAAGTTATTTAAATAATTTAACAAATTTTTCTTTGTCAGATGACACTTAAAGATACAAGTAAAACTTTTTACAGTAGTATATTTGTAAAAAAAATATAAAATATGTCTTCCAATACGTGATTCAATTATTTTTTTGCCATATGACTTTTAAATACATCTGATAAACAAACTTCTTTACAATTCTATTTCCTGGAAATTGTGCATCTTTTTTTAAATATGCAATTTATTTGAAAGAAACTTTGTTTAACTATTCGTTAAATGTAACTTTGACAGAAAATAGATGAAACTCACTTAAATTAATATCACTCATACGCTTTGATGTAATAACAATTAGTTTGTAGTTATATGTGGCGTATGATTAACATTATTTAACTGTAATAAATATTAATCATACGCTTTGATGTAATTTAATTTCATATGGAAATGTTTTTTTCGCACGTGGCGTATGATTATTATACCCTCCACTCTAGTGATAGAGGGTATATATAAGTTTGTCATTCCGTTTGTAACACCTCGAAATATTGGTCTAGGACCCCATAAAGTATATATATTTATGATCCTCGATCGATTTTAAGTCGATCTAGCGATGTCCGTCCGTCCGTCCGTCCGTCTGTCTGTCTGTCTGTCCGTAGAAAACACGCTAACTTTTGAAAGACTTTACAGAGGCTACTGAAGTTTGGCATATATGTTTGTCATTTACCTGGTCAGGTTGGTATTGCAATCCAGCGAAATCGGTTTAGTGGTTCAAAAGTTATGAGCAAAAGAGTAAATTTCGGCAAGGGTGTTTCGCGAATTTACGAGATAAAAAACACGATAACTTTCGAAAGACAATAATGAAACTACTGAAGCTTGGCATGTATCTTTGCCGTTCCCCGGGTCTGTTTGGTATTAAATTTCAGCTCAATCGGTCCAGTGGTTCAAAAGTTATAAGCAAAACCCTGAATTTCAGATTAGTTTCATCTAAAATGCCACGTGTTTTAACAAGTTTTAAAAGCATTGGTGGTAACTAAACAATGCTTTTCAAACTTTTTTAATTTTAAAGCAATGCTTTTTAAACTTGTTTAGTTTTAAAAGCATTGGTAACTTAAAAATTACACTCGAAAAAAATTTTACACTCAAAAAAAATTTTACACTCAAAAAAATTTTACACTCAAAAAAAAATTTGGTTTTTATTTACAAAATGACAATATTTTGTGTACATACGTACGTGCATTCACTCAGAAATATTTTAACAGTAAAAAAACATTACACTCGAAAAAAATTTTACACTCAAAAAAAAAATTTGTATTTTTTTTTTTTTTTTTAAATGACAAAAAAATAGTTTTTTACTCAAAATAAAATATTTCTAATTAAAATTGTTAATTTTTTCACGTTAAAAATGTACTACCCTTTAAAAAAATGCATTGTGGAGGGTATTCATAGATTCGGCAAAGTCGAATTTAACTTTTCTACTTGTTTTTTATTAAATCTCTTTAATAAATATCAATCATACGCTTTGATATAATTTTTGATTGTATATTAAAATATTTCAAGTAAGATTATTTGAAACATATTTTTTTTTATATTTATTTAAACACAAAAATGTTTAAACACGTTTTAAAGCTTTTATCTAACACATGGCATATGTTTCAAAAGAAATTTGATAACTTTTTAAATATTTTTTTTTTAACTTGGATCACTTCAAATTCAACAAACAAGAATGTCTTTGCAAATATTTGCGTAACGAAAATACATGCACATCTCTATATTTTTCTACAAAAAGTCATAGACATGTGTTTAGATAAGGGAAAAATATAGAATAAAAAAAATATATCCGTACGTGAGTAAATATTTAAAACATGTCTAAATAAGGGTAACAATTTAATCTTTAAAAATGACATGTTTATGATCTGGAAGTAGCTGATATGTTATAGAATATGTTTCTTTTTATTTTTTTAACGGATAATTGTGACAGGGCTTCTTTTTAAAAAAAGATATTTAAAAAATAAAGAAAAGGAATTTTGACAGAAAATCTCTTTTTAAAGAATTTGAAATAAAAAAAAAATGTTAAGGATTATAACGCAAATTAAAGTTAACTGGAACTGATGTTTTATGTAAGAATATATTCAGGTTAATCTTTTTTTGTAATCTCTTTTTGTTTTTATACAAAATTTGTTACAAACACCATGATTTTTAAAATAGAGTTTTATTTTAAAATATTTTATAAAAAGTTTTTTTTTTTTCAACCAAAAACTTTAAAGTAAAAGCAATTAATCATACAATGTTAACAGAATCTGTCGATTACTTTGATAAAAAAAGCATTTTTCATGTTAATACCCTACACTTATTGTTAGTTAATAAGCGTACAAACAAATTTTTTATTCCATTTGTAACTTATGTTCTCGATATAATTACCTAGTTGTTGTTGATTCTAGAAGCATTTTTAGCCACTGTGTGCCGGCCACCACGGCTTAATTTAATACGATTGGCATAAAATTTTTACCACATAATTTTTTTAAAATTTGCCCGGATATTCAAAATCGAAAGAAAAACTTGTTCATTATAAAACAAGTAGAAAACTTGAATTCGACTTGGCCGGATCTATGATTACCCTCCACAATGCCCTTTTTAAAGGACATTAAATTTTTTAACGTGAAAAAAATTAGCAATTTTGATTAGAAATATTTTATTTTGAGTAATTTAAAAAAGTTGCAGGACGTCACCTCAGTTTGCTATATAAGCTAACAATTAACGAAAAAGAAAACAAGAATTACTATTTTCATTTTCTTAACCCATTTTGGACCAAGGTTCAATTTTATTTTTCTTTTTTGAAAAAAGGTACTTTTTTAGGGTAATTAGTACCCGCTGATCTCAAAAATGTTTTCAAAAAAAAATTTCAATGTGCCGTTTCCCCAGAAAAGCCTGCATTTCAACTTTTTATGCAATTTTAATATTTGGATTTATTTGCTATTTTTTTAATTTAATACATTATTTTCAAAATAATAAGTTTCAAAATAATTCAAATTAGTGAAATTTGATAATAAATTAATGGGGGGGGGGGGGGGGGGGGGTGAAATAAAGCCATAGGCAATAAGAGAAATAAGGCCATATGGCGTTATTACCAACCACTGTTGGAAATAAAGCCATATATGGCTTTGTTACTCATTTAAATATTTTTTAAAAATGTTCATCATTATTATGCGGAGAGTGTGGAAATATATTTCCTCGTAAATCCTGCTACCCAAAAAAAAATTATTTAGCGGAGCCGCTAAATTAATGTATGGAGTTTGAAATAGCGTACGGACATAGCGCCCAAGGTCTTATCGCCCAAAACCATAAATGTCATATCGCCCAAGCTGCGACATATAGCCCAAAATGATAGGTATAAAAATGTTATTTCTCCCAAAACAAAATTATCAAAAAATCCAAAATATTTTTTTTGGGCGAAATTACGACTTCTACGATTTGTGTTTTTGTAATAACGGTTTTCTGCGTAACCGGCCTTCGGCCGGGCTTAGGGTTACATACTTCATGCATTAAACCCACCCTTCTTGCAAACCAAAGCTATTTTGGTTATCAGGCCTTTTTGAGGCATAACAAATTTGATAGGGCAAAGGCCAGCTACCCTAGAAAACTTTACTTTGCGGAGAGGGTGGGTTTAATGCATGGATGTTGTAATCCCTAAGCCCGGCCGAAGGCCGGCTACACAGAAAAACTTTTTTTGTTAAACAATCTTTAAATTAAAAACCCTGCCAATAAAAAATGGTGCCTCTAGACCCCTCTAACTTTTTTTGTTAAACAATCTTTAAATTAAAAACCCTGCCAATAAAAAATTGGTGCCTCTAGACCCCTCTAAGTTCCGAGGTTCCTGGTATATGTGGTTTTTTAATTTAAAGATAGTCAAAAAAAAAATATTTTTCCGCGTGGCCGGCCTTCGGCCGGGCTTAGGGATTACAAACTCCATAAATTAATGTAGCGGCTTCGCTAAATAATTATTTTTTTTGGGTAGCAGGATTTACGGGGAAATATATTTCCACATTTTCAACTGATATGGCTTCATTTCCACTTTGGTTGCAAAATCAATATGACTTTATTGCTCAATCGTGTTTGTAATAAAGCCATATGGCCTTATTTCACATTGAATTGAGAAATAAGGCCATATGGCCTTATTGCCTATGGCTTTATTTCACCCTCCCCTAAATTAAATCTAAAAAATTTTTAAATTAGTCAAAAAATTATAAGCCGAAAATCAAAAATTTCAAAATTTTTGTTTTTGCTTGAAACAATTTCTGCGATAGTTTGCATTGCATTTCATGGACATATAAATTGAGGTGGTGAAGCGGGGATATTTTTTTTTTAATGCAGAAACATGAGACTTAACATTCGCAACCATATATACCCGAAATTCCATCTCTTTCTTACATAATTTTTTTTTTTTAAGAAGTTCTCTACTGTTCGAAAAATCGAACAGAGGATTGAAATGGGTTAAAACCAAAAATTTTAATAACTTGGGTTTGTAACTTTTTTTTCATCAAATTTTTTTTTTTTCATCAAATTTTTTTTTCATTAAATTTTTTTTTTTCATCAATTTTTTTTCCATCAAATATTTTTTTCCATCAATTTTTTTTTTTCATCAATTTTTTTTTTATCAAACTCCTTTTTTCATCAAAGTTTTTGTTTTCATAATTTTTTTTTTTTTCATCAAACTTTTTCTTTTTCATAAATTTTTTTTTTTTATCAATTTTTAAATTTTTTATTTTTTTTCATTTTTTTTTTCATCGAATTTTTTTTTTTCATTAAAATTTTTTTTTTTCATCAAAATTTTTTTTCATTAATTTTTTTGTTTTTTCATCAAATTTTTTTTTTTCATCAAATTTTTTTTTTCATCAAATTTTTTTTCATCAATTTTTTTTATCAAATTTTTTATTATCAATTTTTTTCTCAACAAAAATTTTTTTTTTATATATTTTTTTTTTACATCAAAAAATTTTTCTTTTTATCAAAAAAATCCATCAAAATCTTTAATCCATCAAAATTTTTTTTCACCAAAAATTTTGGGTTCATTAAATTTTTTTTAACATAATTTAGTTTTTCGTGAAAAAAAAAAAAAAATTTACCAAAACTACTTTTTCACCAAGTCTAAGCTTTTCACATAAAAATTCTCCATTTGCTTATCAAATGTACATAAAACAAGTGAGAGTGGTATATTCTTTGGTGCCGAATCTTTTATACTCTCCAAAATGTAAAAACACTTTTTTGCACTCATTTTTGCACTCACTTACGAAATGTACAGCTCTTTTGGTTTTTTAATGGGGTCCTCGACTGATATTTCAATTCGTTTTGCATGGAATAGCAAAGTATAACATGATTTTTTCTACAAAAACTTTGCTTTGGCAAGTACACCCAAATCTTCCGCAAAACATTATCATTATTTAAAGTTTTGGGCAAGAGTACAAAATTCGCAGGCATTTTTCAATTGACTACTTCATAGAGATTGAAACAGCCAAAATCGGACTTCGATCAAAATTAAGAGTTTTTTTTGTGGAAATTATAGGAAAATAAAATTAACTTTGGACTAACAAGAGAGGTTTTTCAGAGGGCACCCACCGAATATCCTGACACTAGCATTTAGGAAAGAGGGGTGGAAAATGAAAGTAACCTGTGTTTTCTTAGCTGCACAATCTCACATTTAGAGGGTCAAAGGGTAGGGGAGAACACGAGAAATTTTAAATTTTTTGAGAATGTTTTACATTTCTTCAAAAAAACTTTATCAACTTTTTGCACAAATCGAAAGGTTTTTTGAAGGCATGTTTGAAGGCATCGGTCGTGTCCAAATTTGGCTTATTTAAGTTATTTAAAAAATGTAAAAAATTTGCGTACACTAAAAAAAATCTTGTAAAATGCCAAGAAAAGTTTGTAAGTTTTTTTGTTGCTATCTCCTCTATGACAAGAATTCCTGTCAGTCAACAGTTAAGGTGATTAGTTGTCTCTGTTATACACATTTTTTCATGAGTGTATAACAGAGAAGGCGTTATTATTAATATTCCCAAAAAGGGAAACCTTCAAGAGTGTGGCAACTGGAGGGGAATTACTCTCCTGAATATGATCAACAAAATAATAGCGCACATCCTGCATAACCGCATTTCGTCAGTCCTGGAACCGCAACTAAGGAGAGAGCAAGCGGGATTTAGGCCAAACAAATCTTGCGTGGATCATATTAATAGCATAAGGGTCATTGTTGAACAGTCAGTGGAATGGCGATCACCACTATATATGATCTTTGTAGACTTTAAGCGCGTTTTCGACACCCTGCAACACAGTGCGATATGGCAATCTCTGAGGTGTAAAGGAGTTCCTGAAAAGTTGATTAGACTCATTAAGGAACTATATCACAGCGCTCAGTGCTATGTCAGCCACGACGGCGAAGTGAGTAATCCCATTACGATAAACATCGGGGTGCGTCAAGGCTGCGTCCTTTCCCCGCTGCTATTTAATATAGTTCTTGATGTGGTGATGCGAAATTCTATGTCAGGGCAATACGGCATAACATGGGGTTTATCTGGCAAAATAGACGACTTCGACTATGCAGATGATGTTTGCCTTCTATCCCACCGCTATTCGGATATGCAAGCCAAAATCGTACTATTTGCAGAGCACGCTGCTAAAGCTGGATTGGAATAAAAATTATCAAAACCAAATCTATGCGCTTGAACTCTTCAGTAATGGACAACTTTCAACTTATGAACCAACCAGTTGAAGATGTCGAATGTTTTTGCTACTTGGGTAGTGTTACTTCAACAAGCGGAGGCAGTAAAGAAGATATCCAGAATAGATTGTGCAAAGCCAAACAATCTTTCGGCATGCTTAATAAATTCTGGAGGGCACGAAGTATCACAGCTCGCACAAAAATAAAAGTTTTTAACTCCAGTGTCAACTCGGTTCTCCTTTACGGTTGCGTGACCTGGAACCTATCGAAGCGCGAAAGCCAAGTGCTGCAAGCTTTTGTTAACCGTTGCCTTAGACGCATCCTCGGTAATTATTGGCCAAAAATCATCTCCAATGAGGATTTATGGCAACGAACTCGTCAAGCCCCTTTAGAAATGGATATCCGGCGCCGTAAATTTAAGTGGCTGGGGCATACGATGAGGAAGCCAACAAACGATATCACGCCAAATTGAAAAAGAATTGCGTGAGAATAATGTTTCGTGGAGCGAAATGAAACTGATGACAACAGATAGAGATGAATGGAAAGCTTTTGTTGAGGCCCTATGTTCCAGTGGGAATTAAAGGACTAAATATATAACAATTTTGGTATAATTTTTTTTATTAGGTTTTCATTTATTTTTCTAGCTAGAAACATTTTCTATAGTACATCTTTTGTTTATTCTCTTGAATAAACTAAAAAAAAATTATTTCAATAAAAAGGATAATTTATCCGTTTTTGATCAAATGTAGCATTTTTTATCCGCTACCAATGTTGAGTAGCGCTCACTTAACATGTTGACTGAAATGTAAGAAATCAAACAGTTCAGCAGAATGTCTAGAAGCAGTTGAGTTACAGCTTTCTCTGCTGAACGCCATCATTGTTAGGCTAAGAATATTTCAAATTTCCCTCGTATTCAAAAAGTGTTGAGCATTGTGGAGGATATTCATTGATTTGACCAAGTCAAATTTAATTTGCATACTTAATTTCCCTAATATTGATCTTACATATTTTTTTTTCACTTAAAAATTAAAAACAAAAAAACAATTAAAAAATTTTTGGAGGGTAATTAAAGATTCGACTACGCCGAATTTTAATTTTTCACTTATTTTCAGTTTCTTGTTTAACTAAAAACTTTTTCGCAAGCAACTTTAGTTCAACAGTCAACTCTAATTAATGTCTAAAAGTTATTGAAGCGTAAACGTTGATATTGCTTATCATACATGTCTTTAAAAACACCCACCCAAGGTTCTTTATTTTTGTACCTACACTTATCTGTAATCGACTGTATTGCTTAGCTGATTTATAGCATATTTGACTTTTAAAAGTATTTTATTTTTTTTTAGATCGTTAGCATTTAATAACAGTTAAACTTATATGCTTAACCCTGGTTACGGGAGTATCAACTAACCCATTTGTTGTTTTTTTATTGGTATCTTGCCAATTTATATCGTTTACACTTCTCATATGTTAAACAAAAAAAGAGTGTTGAAGTATTTTTAAGTGCTTTTTGGCGTTTAAATAGTAAAAACAAGCTATGTATATAAACAAACATATAAATAACATTTTGAGAATTTGGTCAATTTTATTGCATGTTAGAGTAAATTTTATTAAAAGAAGATAAAGTACAGTTCGTTATAAATGTCCAGTAAAAATAAAACTTATATCGTTTCCATAAAAACATAAATGTATAAGTTACCCTGTAAAATATTTCAGAATCTGTGATTTTTTTTTTTTTTTTTTTTATAGAAAATTTTTCAACAGAAAATTCTCAGATTTTAAAACATTTTTTAAATAAAGACTATAACAGATTTTGCAAATTTTCCTTTAAGAAAATTTAAAATCTTTGTAATATCCGTCACAAAAAAAACGTGTTTAGGAAATTTTCCGTAAAAATCAATTTCACAAAAACCGAAATTTTTTGTGTCGAAAAATTTTTAAATTCTGAAACACTTTCTGCAGCTCATAATGTTTAACATGTTTAACATTCTGCAGAGAATATTAAGAGAAATAAAATTGTGTAATATTAAAATTAAATTAAACACAATGTTATTTAATCTTCTTTAAAAATTTTACATGCCCTTCTTTGCCTGACCTACACATTGTGTAGTACACAAATGTTTATGTATCACCGCCATCAGTAAGTCATGATATAGAATTTAATAGTCATATTTGTCAAACTAACGCTAATTTAGAATTGTTGACAATTTTGTTTCTCGTTTATTTACCACACCATCTCTTACTTGCCACACACAGAAAAAAAATGTTACTAAAGAATATTCAATATTTATATTCTTCGTATGGCAAAATTTAAGTCAGAAAGGACAATTTTTGGTTCGTGTGGGGTTGTATTTTTTTTTAAATTACTAAAAAAATTCTATAGAAAAAAAACCTCAGATTCAAAGAAAAATTCCTAAAGGGTTTTTGAGTAGGTTTATTCTAGCTCGAGGTCGTTCTTGCCTTTTCTAATTAAAACTATGATATTCTCATAAACTAATTTTCAAGAAAATTTTATTTTTTCTAGACTTAATCGACACGTGTTTTGGAATTTGTCAGATTCCCTTGTCAAGATTATTTAGCATATATAAATATTTTTTTGTTCGCGAAAAATCGTTATTTTCGTGAAAAAATTGGTTCAAAAAAAAAATCCTTTAAAAATATGATAAAAAAATTTAAGAAAAATAAATTTATGAAAAATCAAAATATTGATCAAAAAAATTGGAAAAAAATTTTCTGAAAAAAAAAAAAATTAATGAAAAAAATAAAAGTATGATTTTTTTGTCCGTCCGTCCGTCTGTCTGTCCGTAGAAAACACACTAACTTTTGAAAAACTTTTCAGAGGCTACTGAAGTTTGGCATATATGTTGGTTATTTACCTAGTTACGTTGGTATTGCAATCCAGCCAAATCGGTCTAGTGGTTCAAAAGTTATGAGCAAAAGAGTAAATTTCGGCAAGTGTTTTTCGCGAATTAACGAGATAAAAACCACGATAACTTTCGAAAGTCAATAATGACAGTGCTAAAACGTAGCATGTATCTTTACCGTTCCCCAGGTCTGTTTGGTATTGAATTTGACCTCAATCGGTCCAGTGGTTCAAAAGTTATAAGCAAAACCCCGAATTTCAGATTTGGTTCATCATAAATGCCACGTGGTAAACAAGTTTTAAAAGCATTGGTGGTAACTTAGCAATGCTTTTCAAACTTGTTAATTTTAAAGCAATGCTTTTTAAAATTGTTTAGTTTTAAAAGCATTGGTAACCTTAAAATTACACTCGAAAACAATTTTACAGTCAGAAAAAATTTTACATTCAAAAAAATTTTACACTCAAAAAAAATTTATTTTTTTTTACAAAAATGTCATTATTTTGTTTACATACGTACGTGCATTCACTCAGAAATATTTTTTCAGTAAAAAAAACATTACACTCGGAAAAAGTTTTACACTCAAAAAAAAAAAATAGTATTTTTTTATTTAAGTGACAAAAAAAGAGTTTTTTACTCAAAATAAAAAAATTCTAATCGAAATTGTAAATTTATTTCACGTTAAAAATGTACTATCCTTTAAAAAAAAGGCATTGTGGAGGGTATTCATAGATTCGGCAAAGTCGAATTTAAATTTTCTACATGTTTTATTTAAAAATATACCAAATTCAAATACAATTTTTCTATAATAATCTGTAAAGGTTTTGAGACTTTTTCTATAAAAAAAATTATATTTTGAGACTTGAGGCGGAAAAAATTTTAAATTTTCAATTTAGCTCTCTTTGGAAAAATCTGGTGTAAAATGTAATTTTAATTTTCTCGAAAACTTGAGTGATATTAAAACACGACAAAAGACAATATTTCATCTGTCAAGATATGAAAAAATATATTTCTAATATTTTGGAGTTGGAGTTTTTTTTTATTTTTTTTTTTTGCTAAAAAAAATTTGATGATAAAAATATTGATGAAAATTTTTTTTATTTTTTTGAAATATGAAAAAAAAATTTTGATGAAAAACTGAACTGGACGAAAAAAATACATATTTTAATAGAAAAAAAGGTGGAAAATAATTATGTTACTTTATATTCTAAAAAGAAAATTGAAATGTTTTAAATTTTTTTTGACTGCAAACCCTTTTTTATACCCTCCACTCTAGTGATAGAGGGTATATATAAGTTTGTCATTCCGTTTGTAACACCGCGAAATATTGGTCTAGGACCCCATAAAGTATATATATTTATGATCCTCGATCGATTTTAAGTCGATCTAGCGATGTCCGTCCGTCCGTCCGTCCGTCTGTCTGTCTGTCCGTAGAAAACACGCTAACTTTTGAAAGACTTTACAGAGGCTACTGAAGTTTGGCATATATGTTTGTCATTTACCTGGTCAGGTTGGTATTGCAATCCAGCCAAATCGGTCCAGTGGTTCAAAAGTTATGAGCAAAAGAGTAAATTTCGGCAAGGGTGTTTCGCGAATTTACGATGTAAAAAGCACGATAACTTTCGAAAAACAATAATGATACTACTGAAGCTTGGTATGTATCTTTGCCGTTCCCCGGGTCTGTATTGGTATTAAATTTCAGCTCAATCGGTCCAGTGGTTCAAAAGTTATAAGCAAAACCCTGAATTTCAGATTAGGTTCATCTAAAATGCCACGTGTTTTAACAAGTTTTAAAAGCATTGGTGGTAACTAAACAATGCTTTTCAAACTTGTTTAATTTTTAAGCAATGCTTTTTAAACTTGTTTAGTTTTAAAAGCATTGGTAACTTAAAAATTACACTCGAAAAAAATTTTACACTCAGAAAAAATTTTACACTCAAAAAAAATTTCACACTCAAAAAAAAAAAATTACACAAAAAAAATTTTGTTTTTTTTTTTTACAAAAATGACAATATTTTGTGTACATACGTACGTGCATTCACTCAGAAATATTTTTACAGTAAAAAAAACACTTCACTCGAAAAAATTTTACACCCAAAAAAAAAAATTTGTAATTTTTCTTTAAAAAAAAAAAATGACAAAAAAAGAGTTTTTTACTCAAAATAAAATATTTCTAATCAAAATTGTTTAAAAAAAATGCATTGTGGAGGGTATTCATAGATTCGGCAAAGTCGAATTTAACTTTTCTACTTGTTGTGTATTTGATTTGTTTTTAGAGTAAGTAAATTTTTTTTGTTATAACATTTTTTTGAAAGACAAAAACATTTGGTTCAATATTTTTTTGGAACACCAGGGATCAACAATATATATATTTGGCGTATAGACCTATATTTCGAGGTGTAACAAACGGCATGACAGACTTATATATACCCTTCATTCCTAAGTGCGGGAAAGAAAATGTGAATTTTTTTTCTGTGTACATAATTTTTTTCTCATTTTAAAACAATGTTATACGACCATAAAATCGTATAACGAATACCTAATTTTTTTCTTTTGTTTTTCATTCTTTATTTACTTTTTTTCTTATTCACCCTACAAGAAGGTCTATTCTTTCATTTGTCATAGTTTGTTATAACGGTCACCAAGCAGCAAGTGATTCTGACATAAGTTCTGCGATTAATGTTAAAATTATTTCTATAGTAATAATATCTTAAATGAACTGAATTGTTTGTTTAGGTCGCCATGAGTCCATATTAATTATTCCTGATTCTGAGATATAATAATTTTCGTTAAACAATGAGAAATCTAGAAAAAAATTTAAATCTGTAAAATTTTAGTTGCGGCTAAACAGTTCTGAAATCTGTTTTTAGAAAGTTAAGAAACGACTCCAAAAAATGATCCACAACACTTCATAATAATAAAAAAATCAAAATATATCTTCTGTGTAGGACATTTAATATTCGCCACTACCGCAATTCACACTTTTATTTGTTTATTTTTTTGGTTTCTCCGCTTTTATATTGTTTTGTTTTTGTAGCATTGACTGCATTTAGAGTTACAAATTGGCATATAAATAAAATTGATGTTTTTGTTGCCCTTTTGAATAATAAATATTAATGGCAACAATGCTAATACAATTTTTATTATTTTATTTCCATGGCTTTCCCAAAGGAACCGAGAAAATGAAGGTTAAATTTTAGATTAAAAATATAAAAAAAACACATAAAAAAGAATAAAGGAAATTTAAACAATTTAATAGAAATTTAATATTTGTTTTATAAGATATAAAACGGGAATAAATTAAAAAAATAAAAAGAATACAATAAAAATTTTTAGAAATTAAACAGACTACTAACGGGTTGCAACTGATCGAAAAGTTTCCTGACAACCCAGCAAAACTTTGGTAATGGGTGGTGATTATATAACACATTACCAGGTAATGTATATAACTCATTTGTAGCATTATTTTATGATGTCTTACCAAACATTTGTTCCACAACGTATTATTTTCAAGTGAAAAATAATGCATTACTAATAATTTGCTACGTAATGCATGATTATTGGAAAAAATGTATTTCATATTTATTATTTCTAAACATTAAATCATGGATGACTTATATTTGGTTACATTATGTAAGTATCATTTGAAAGTTTGAAATACTGCATTATTTATAATTGGATGCATAATGCATTACAATAACAAAAAATTTAATCTTTAGAAGACACAATTTTCTTCTTCAATCAGAAAAACACAAACAACAAATTAAATACACTTGGCTTACGCCGAAAAAAAAAAAAAATATAATAAAAAAAAAATACTGACAAATGTCGCTCGTGTGAGCAATTCACTTTAACTATGCGTTACTATAGTGTGAAGAACAAAAAATTCTCTGCTATAGTAAAGTTTGCATAAAATAAAGTAAATGAAAGATTAAGAAAATTGTTGTTGGTCTCTAGATTAAATGCATTGCTTGAGTTAGAGAAAAAGCTTTTCTGCATACGTCACACACGAAACCTACTGTGAGTTAAAAACAAACGACGTTTAGTCACTGATGTTTATACACCGAGTATAGCCTAGTGGTTATGGCTTCGGCTTACAAAACATGAGTGATTTAACGACACAGGTTCGAAGCTCATGTCAGGCTAGTCTGTTGATAAAAAAACATATAAAGAATTTTTCTAGCAAATATCAAATAATCAATTTAGTGTAATTGCCTACTGATGACGTAGAAGTGGCTACAGAAACCATGGTCTAGGGTAAATCCACATTTAATTTAATCTTTAGAAGACACAATTTTCTTCTTCAATCAGAAAAACACAAACAAAAAAAATAACTATTTTATAAAAAAATGCATAAGTTTAAACTAGAGATGGGCTCACGACAGCAAATTTCTAACGACACACACTCACGAGCATATTTTATCTACTTACACTCACTTACAATCACGTGAGTAAATTTAATACAAAATTGCTTTTTCACTACTCGTAACACCTTATATATTATCTTCTGGTATGCTATATTATTTCATTTCTCGTAACCTATAAAATATCATATATTTTACACCTTACTCGTATTCTTTGTTATAAATTTATGACTTATTTTATACCTTACTGGTATTCTTTGTGATAATGTGGATGCATTACTTTGAGTCTCATCGCCTGTTAAAATCAATGTATGCATTGATTTTAACAGGCGATGTATAAAATAAGAGATCCTATACCTTATTTTATACCTTATTTGGTAATCTTAATTTTGCTGGGAAGAGACTTTTTATTTTATTTTTTTAAATTTTTATGTTTTTTTTTTTTTTCATAGAAACAATGTATCGTGGAACTATATTCAATTTGAGCTATCTGCTCGGTTGACGAAAATGAGTTTTTGATGGCAAAATGTTCGTTGGCGTAAGTGTCATCTATGGTATTAATTTCAGAACAAAAAAATTATTTTAAGACTATTTTATTGAAAAATAGAATGAGCTATGTGAAACCATGTTTTTTTATAAATAAAAATTTGAGCTATCTACAGTATAGTTTACTAGAGTAAACTTTTAAATTTAAATTTTTTGATATTATCACTTTTTAGACGGGTTTTCCATCAATAAAAATAACGGCATAGTTTTTTTTTTGGAAAATTTCAACTCCTTTCCGCGGTTAAAAACGCGGTTTTTGACCCTTATTTCGATGCGGAGCAAAAACGGTTAAACTTTTCGCATATTTTATTTGCCCATTCGATTGAACAGCAAACACAAGTGATATGACATTTTTCGCAAGCTTCATGAAGGTTCCAAATAATGGCGATAAAGCGCGAAAAAATCTATGATTTAAAAAAAAAAACTTAAAAGTATTTTTTAACACCTGTACTGGAAGGGCTTAAAAAACCGAGAAATATGGTACCAAAATCATATTTTTATCATAATCCGTTAAGAAGTTATAAAGCTTTAAAGTCTATATTTAATGAGCTATCTGCTTAGGTTGATTAATTTCAAATAAAAAAGGTTGAGCTATCTGCTGTAACTCAGCGAGTAATACGAATTTTTACAAACAAGGCACATGTAAAATTTAGTAGTAATTATTAATTAATATTGTAAAAGATCGAATGACAAAACATTTAAAAATACGCGAATGCGACGGTTTTTTTGCTCTCCTGAAAAGTTTTGTTTTTTTAGTTAGCTCAAATTGAATATAGTTTAACGGTATGTTTTCATAACCGAAATGACTAAAATTATTTCAGTGCAAATTACAATTTTTTTAACATGATAATGTTTTTAGGCTGGTGTCTAATTTAAAAAAGTTGCAGAACGCCACATCAGTTTGACTATATAAGCTAACAATTAATGAAAAAGAAAATAACAATTCCTAATTTCATTTTCTTAAAACAAAAAATTTTATTAACTTGGGTTTGTAACTTGGATAATAATTCACCTCGTGGTGAATAAAACCATTGTTCACCAGGTGGTAATTAAAAAGTCACATAATTATTTTTCAACAAATAATAATAACTCACCTCGTGGTGAATAAAACCGTTGTTCACCAGCTGGTAATTAAAAAGTCACATAATCATTTTTCAACAAAAAAAAAATTTTTCATAATTTTTTTTTTTTGTCATCAATTTCTTTTTTCATCAATTTTTTTTTCCATCAAATTTTTTTTTCATCAATTTTTTTTTTTATCAATTTTTTTTTTTTATCAATTTTTTTTTTATCAAATTTTTTTTTTCATCAATTTTTTTTTTCATAATTTTTTTTTCATGAATTTTTTTTTCATCAAAAATTTTTTTTTTCATCAAAAAATTTTTTTTTTCATCAATTTTTTTTTATTACTTTTTTTTTGCATCAACTTTTTTTTATAATTTTTTTTTTTTATAAATTTTTTTTATCATATTTTTTTCATTAATTTTTTTCATCAAATATTTTTAGCTTATTTTTTATTATCAATTTTTTTCTCACCAAAAATTTTTTTTATATTTTTTTGCATCAAAAAATTTTTCTTTTCATCAAAAAAATTCATCAAAAACTTTTTTTCATCAAAAAAATTCATCAAAAACTTTTTTTCATCAAAAAAATTCATCAAAAACTTTTTTTCATCAAATTTTTTTTTCACCAAATTTTTTTTTTTAACATAATTTTGATCTTTGTGAAAATAATAATCATTTTTTTTTACCAAAGCTACTTTTTCACCAAGCCTAAGCTTTTCGCATAAACATTTTCCATTTGTTTATCAAATGTACATAAAACAAGTGAGAGTGTTATATTCTTTGGTGCCGAATCTTTTATACTCTCCAAAATGTAAAAACACTTTTTTGCACTTATTTTTGCACTCACGAAATATACAGCTCTTTTGTTTTTTTAATGGGGTCCTCGACTGATATTTCAATTCGTTTTGCATGGAATAGCAAAGTAATATAACATTATTTTTTCTAAAAAAACTTTGCTTTGGAAAGTACACCCAAATCTTCCGCAAAACATTACCATGAATTAATGTTTTGGGCAAGAGTACAAAATTCGCAGGCATTTTTAAGATATAAAACGGGAATAAATTAAAACAAGTAGAAAAGTAAAATTCGACTTGGCCTAATCTATGAATACCCTCCACAATGCCCATTTTAAGTGATAGCAAATTTTCTAACGTAAAAAAAAAATAAAATTTTTGCTTAGAAATATTTTATTTTGTGTAAAAAAAACTTTTTTTTAGTAATTTTTGAAAAAAAAAAAATAATTTACTAATTTTTTTTTTGAGTGTATAATTTTTTTTTGAGTGTAAAATTTTTTTTGAGTGTATTTTTTTTTTGTTTTAGTGTAAAAATATTTTTGAGTGGCAAAAATACCTTGTAAAATATTTTTGTGACTTACTAATGTTTTTAAACATGTTTAACGGGTTTTCAACACGTGAATTTAAGGTGAAACTAATCTGAAATTCACGGCTTTGCTAATAACTTTTGAACGACTAGACCGATTTGGCTAAAAATTAAAACGAATCGGACCAGAAGAACGACAAATATATATGCCATGCTTCAGCATCCTCAGAATTGTCGTTCGAAAGTTACCGTGTGTTTTAACTCGTAAATTCCAGAAAAACCCTTGCCGAAATTCACTCATTTGCTTATAACTTTTGAACCACTGGACCGATTTCGCTGGAATGCAATACCAACCTGACCAGGTAAATGCCCAACATATATGCCAAACTTCAGGAACCTCCGTGAAGTCTTTCAAAAGTTAGCGTGTTTTCAACAGACAGACAGACGGACAGACGGACGGACGGACGGACATCGCTAGATCGTCTTAAAATCGATCGAGGATCATGAATATATATACTTTATGGGGTCCTAGACCAATATTTCGAGGTGTTACAAACGGAATGACAAACTTATATATACCCTCTATCACTAGAGTGGAGGGTATAAAAACGACAATTAAATTTTTTAAAAACAAAACGGATTACCAACGCGTTGCAATTTATCGAAAAGTTTCCTTTCAGGAGACTTTTTATTTAACTTTTTTTTTAATTTTTATGTTTATTGCATACAAACAGTGTACGTTTTTATAGCCGCACAGTGGATCGAAAATCGAAAGTCCCTGTCAAAGGGCTAGCCCTTAAGGCTATTAAATTTAAATTCTTTCAGTGCAAATTACAAAATTTTTTTATATTTTTAAATTTTAACTTTTCCTTGTGATATACTATTTATTTCAAAATTTTTTACCATTTTACCAATCAAAATGTAAATTTAAAATTTTTTGGCGCAATAAAATGAACTAGAAATTCTAGTGTGTCCTAGTAAACTTACAGACTTTTTTTGCCACTTCACAAGATTTTTTTTTTTTGGTGTCAATGTTAATATATTTATAATATTTTTGGTTTTTATAAATAAACAATTTTAATTCAATTACAATTATTGGCAAATACTTTTATTATGATATGAAAAATTATTTAAAATTATAGTCGGTGGAAAAAAATGTTTTCCATAGATATATTTATGTGAGTATGTTGTGTATGACTGTGAATGCATTTTTGTGAAAAATTAATTTAAAATGTATTTTTTTTTTTCTTTTCAACCCACTGTATTATATGAAATACATATTTAATTGAGAAATTGTTATAAAAATATTTTATATACAAACAAGAAATGTGGTTTCAAATCATGTATAATTAAAATTTCAAACAATTCAATTGATTTAAAGATAAATGTTAATTGTAGTGTAAATGTGTTTTGATAGTAAAGTGTAGTAATAAATCAATAAATTAAGTGCCAGTTTACAGAAGGCGAACGATATATACGAACGAAAATTTTACATGTATTTTATTGTTGTAACAATAACAAAACACATGCAAAATTTTCGTTCGTGTGTATCTATCGCCTTCTCTAAACTGGCAATAAGAATTTTAAACTAAAACTTGAATAGTTTTTGGTACAATGTCTTTTTGTTTTAAAATCAATAAAATAGAAAATATTTTTTATAAGGGTTCAAGTTGAAAAAATGCAGAAGAAAAATTTAATTTCTTAAAATTATAGACATTTCTTGTATTCCCATACGGGTTTCAAACACTCCAGTTAGTGTTATCATCAGTAGGATTTTAAATGTCGGTTTGGGTTGTCAATTGAAATTGTTTTTTATATATGTGAATATTTATAGTTTCTACAAAGTAAATTTTTGACTGTTTCCAAAACTACAATTCTGTTTCTAGCAATCTCAGCCTCATCTCATACTTTCTTTAATTTTTTTGTTTCTTTCATAATGTCTTTTAACTACAAAATTTTTTTAACTTTGAAAAATAAATGCATATGTCAAATTTCTGATATTTTTAGAAGAACGTTATACAATTAATACCAAAAAAACACAACAAAAAATAATAGGTTCTCTAAAAATGTTTAACTAATTTCCATTTCAAGGAAAATTTGGCAAAGTTTCATTATACTTCAAGCTTTGATCTATTTCAAAGATAAAATTTTTCGAGATTGTAGTTTTCCTTACAAACGACCGTTTTCTCTTTGGTAAGACAAAGCGCTTTGTGCCTGCAGTTGTGCATTTAAATGTTTTCTACTTTCTGGTTTTTAAACATTTAAATGCAACATTTTAACAAACAGGGTGCTGTATTTTATTTCTCTTTCTCTTCTACCACACTAAAACCAACTATTTTTCTTTTTTATAAATTTAGATTTTTTTCCTTCTAAATAAAAATACATTCTTGTAAATGTATTCTAAAAATGTAAAAAATTGCATTTTGCATTTATGACATTTTCTAAATTTACATAAAAAAAATAAATAAATTGGCTATAAATCATAGCAAAACTTTCTGTAGAAAAATGTTTTAAGTGAAAAAAAACTCTATGTAACCATAAATTGATATAAACTAAGGAAAAGTGTTGAAAGTAGCCTTGAAAACTCTATAGCAAACATCCACAATTTAAAAAAGTAAAAAGTTATTTTCGGCCTTGCCGAATGTATTAATACCCTCCCAAATCTAAAAAAAATAATTCTTACAACTTTATTAAAAAAAAAATGTAAAACAAGTAGAAAAGTTTAATTCGCCTTGGTCGAATCCATTGATACCCTTTGCAGAAATATGATCACGATCGGTTGAAAATTGCCATGTCGCACGCTCATTGAAGTTTGTGAGAATGCTATTTGTGCAAAATGGAGAGAAAAATTAATTTGTCTTGCGATCCTTCATATTATTTAATTTTTATGCACTGAACACAAAAATAAAAAAAAAGTTTAAATCTGTCGGACGGTTTTCGAAATATATATCGCTTTTTGAAATTTGTAAAAAAGGCGTTTTTCCTGTGTTCAAGAATATAAAAAAAAAAATTCCAAATTTTTTTCCTTTAACACTTTCATAGAACTTAAGACAGACAAACTTTCGCTTAGATTAAAATTTAGAATTTTTGAATTTTGATTGATTTTTATTGAGAAGGGGTTCGCAGGAGGCTGTAGGAGACACCTTTCCCCTCGTAATAAATGTTTACTAAATCATTTGGATTAGAAGACCCCTGGCCCCTCGCGGTATGTGTTTGATGTTTAATTTGCTCTGATTTGTGCACTAAAGTATTATAATTTTATTATTATTTAAATCATTTTTTTTTTATCCAAGCCCTCAAATGGGGGAGCACAGTGGGGAAAAATGGACTTTTTTTGTCCGATTTTGCCTACAGGTCGCAATTCTTAACCGATTTTAGTTTTTCTTTTTTTGAAATTTAGCTAATAAAATTCCTCATCGGTCTTTCATGGTGGATTTCTAAAAATCGTTTTTGTTTTATTTGAATATTTTTTTAAAGTTCAGAAAATATTGATTTTTTTAGAATTTTTGCTATAAAAAATGTAATAGGCAGGGGACGAATATGCTGTATGGACAAAATTAAAGGTATTTGAACCCCTTATAAATGACATTAATAGCATTTGTCAATTTATTATTATTTTGGTTTTTATAAACATCTGAATATTTACTTTTAAGTACCTATATCATTTTAAATAATGTACCAATTTCAATGAAATTTTTTTAAATTAAAGCTTATCATTTTCTTAACCATTATTGGCATAAAAACTATTTTTGCAAAATTGTTTAACTCTTTTTTTCGAATTTACAATGTAACAACTTTTTATACCCTCCACTCTAGTGATAGAGGGTATATATAAGTTTGTCATTCCGTTTGTAACACATCGAAATATTGGTCTAGGACCCCATAAAGTATATATATTCATGATCCTTGATCGATTTTAAGTCGATCTAGCGATGTCCGTCCGTCCGTCCGTCCGTCCGTCCGTCTGTCTGTCTGTCTGTCCGTTGAAAACACGCTAACTTTTGAAAGACTTAACGGAGGCTCCTGAAGTTTGACATATATGTTCTTCATTTACCGGGTCAGGTTGGTATTGCAATCCAGCGAAATCGGTCCAGTGGTTCAAAAGTTATGAGCAAAATAGTAAATTTCGGGAAGGGTATTTTTCGAATTTACAAGATTAAAACCACTATAACTTTTGAAAGACAATTCTAAGGGGACTGTTCTTAGCATATATATTTGTTGTTCCCCAAGGCTGTTTGGTTTTGAATTTCAGCAAAATCGGTTTAGTGGTTCAAAAGTTATAAGCAATGCACTAAATTTCAGATTTGTTTCACCTTAAACTGTTGAAAACTCGTTAAACAAGTTTTAATAGCATGGTGAAATACCAGTTTTGTAAAACTTGTTGTTGTTTGTTTTCTTGTCGTGGGGTGCAGTTTAGTTGTTAGACAAGTAAATATTTGTTATTGTTAGTGTAACTGTATGTAACGGGAAAAAATCAAATAAAGTATGTGTATGATTGAATGTTAATTTGTTTTTGGTTTTTAAAGAAAAGGATGGTAATATAAAAAGAGGAAAATATGTGAAATAGTTTTTTTTTTGTATTACATATATGTATGTAGCTATAAAACAACAAAAATATTTTACAAAGTAATTTGTTACTCAAAGAATTTGTACACTAAAAAAAATTTACACTCAAAAAAAAATTTACACTCAAAAAAAAATGTTACACTCAAAAAAAAGATTTACACATTATTATTTTTTTGAATGAAATGGCAGACTCAAAAAAATGTTGACAGTCAAAAAAATTGTACACTCAAAAAAATTTGATTAATTAAAAGAAAGTTTGACTCAAAATAATATACATATGTATTTCTAATAAAAAATTTGTAATGCAATTTTTTTAAATTTTTTTTAGAAAATTACTATCAGATAACATTGTGGAGGGTATTCATAGATTCGACCAAGTCAAATTAAATTTTTCTACTTGTTTTTTTTTTAACAGACTAAAAAATAATTTTGAATTTCCAAAAATCAGAAGGTAAAATTTAAGCAAAAAAATAAAATATTTGTAGGCGCCCCAGTAGGCTAGTTGGTAGCGTGCTAGCCTATGAGTCTGGGGGTCGTGGGTTCGATTCCCACCAGAGGCCTTGGTCTGCTTCGCTACAACGAGACAATGGTCTGAGTCACCCGTCTCGGTTAGGTTAATTTAGTATATGATTTGTAATTATATGTTAAAAATTCAATAAATAAATAAAATATTTGTTTCAAAAAATTTTGTGTACCAATTATGACTAAGCAAAACATAAGCTTTAATCTAAAAAAGATTTCATTGAAATTGGTGTATTTTAAAGATATAGGCTTTTAAAAGTGAAAATTCTTGAATTTTTGTTTGGGTTTAAAAACCAAAATAATTACATATTTTTAAATACTAATCACGTCGTTGATATGGGGTTCCAATACCTTTAATTTAGTCCATAAAGCATATTCGTCCCATGCCTAATACATTTTTTATTGCAAAAAAACTGAAAAAATGAAAATTTTCTGAACTTTAGGAAAATATATAAAGTAATCCGAAATTTGTTTTCAAAAATCCATCGATGCGGATTTTTATTAGCTAAAATACAAAAAAAGAAAAATCAAAATCGGTTAAGAATTGCGACCTGTAGGCAAAATTGGAAAAAAAAAGTCCATTTTTCCCCACTGTGGGGCGGGCCGAAAAAACGACGTTTTTAGTTCCCTGGGTCCGAGCGCAGGACTTTGTACTGCTGCGAACTTAAAAATGATTATAATTAGAGCCCGTGCTCAATCTGTACTTACAGAAAAAATCAAATAAAATTACTGACAAAATATGTCGTCATTAGGCACGTCTCCGAAGCAGAAAATGAAAATTCCTTTATTTGTGTCTGCAATTCCAGATTATGTTGGTAACCCTTGCGAAATAATGTAAGAGACAAAAAAGTTGAAAGAAAGTATGAAGTTATGTTGAGATTGCTAGAAATAGAATTGTAGTGTTGGAAACTGCCAAAATTTATTCTGTAGAAAATATAAATATTCATATATATAAAAAACAGTTTTCATTAACAAGACAAACCGACATTTAAAATCCTACTGAAGATAACACTAACTGGAGTGTTTGAAACCGGTATGGGAAATACCAGAAATGTCTATAATTTTTAGAAATTCAATTTTTCTTCTGCATTTTTTCAACTTGAACCCTTATATAAAAAAAAAATTATAAAAAAACAAGTAAAAAAGTTAAATTCGGCCTTGCCGAATGAAGTGATACGCTCCACAATTTCAAAAAGATTATTGCAAAAAACTTTTTTAAAAGGAAATTACTTTTGAAAAAAAAAATTTTTTTTTGAATAAAAATATTCTTTTTTTGTCAAAAAATTTGTTCGAACTTGTTTAAATACCATTTGGTATTCAACTATGTTCACATATCCAGAAGCCAAATTAAAGCATTTTGTATTTTTAGGTTATGTTGAATGTACTGATACCGCCCAAATGCAATACCAAACTTCTCGGGAGAACTTCAAATAAATATGTTAAGTTTCAGTTATCTCAGTGCAATATTTTGTCCGCGACAGCATTTTCCACAGACAGACAGACAGACAGACAGACAGACGGACATCGCTAGAATGTCTTAAAATCGATCAGGCATCATGAATATATATACTTTATGGGGTCCCAGACCGATATTTCGATGAGTTACAAACGGAATGACAAACTTATATATACCCTCTATCACTAAGTGGAGGGTATAAAAATTTAATGAAAAAAAAATTTTTTGATGAAAAAAAAGAAAAATTAGATGAAAAAATAAATTGATGAAAAAAAAAATTAATGAAAAAAAAAATTAATGAAAAAAAAAAATTTGATGAAAAAAAATTTATGAAAAAAATTAAAAAAAAAAAAAATTGATAAAAAATTTTGATTAAAAAAAAAAAATTGATATAAAAAAAAAATTTGATAAAAAAAAAATGATGAAAAAAAAAATTGATATAAAAAAAAAATTTGATAAAAAAAAAAAGATGAAAAAAAAAATTGATGAAAAAAAAACAGATTTGATGGAAAAAAAATTTGATGGAAAAAAAATTGATGAAAAAAATAAAAATATGAAAAAAAAATTTATAAAAAAAAAAATTATGAAAAAAAAAAATTTATGAAAAAAAAAAATTTATTGAAAAAAAAAATTGATGAAAAAAAAATTGGATGGAAAAAAATTGATGAAAAAAAAAAATTATGAAAAAAAAAAAAAAAATTTTATGAAAAAAAAAATTCATGAAAAAAAAAATTGATAAAAAAAATTTTATGGAAAAAAAATATTATGAAAAAAAAAATTATGACAAAAAAATTATAAATAAATTTTTTTTTTGTTAAAAAATAATTATGTTACTTTTTATTCACCAGCTGGTGAAAAACGGTTTTATTCAATACGAGGTGAGTTATTATCCAAGTTGCAAACCCAAGTTATTAAAATTTTTGGTAATTCTTGTTTTCTTTTTCGTTAATTCTTAGCTTATATAGTCAAACTGAGGTTGCGTCCTGCAACTTTTTTTAAAATTAGACACCAGCCTAAAAACATTATCATGTTAAAACAAACAATTTAAAACAAGTAGAAAAATTCAATTCGCCTTGGTCTAATCCATGAATACCTTTGAGAGAAATATGTGCTCAATCGGCTGAAAATTGCCATGTCGCACGCGCATTGAAGTTTGACATTTTTGATAAAATTAAAATTACAAGGAATTCTTCTGAATTTACCTTCGGAAATTTGCCTAGGAAATTTGTAAAATTACCAAAAAAGAAAAAAATGTAAATTTTAATGGAACATTTTTTGTTAAATACCAAGGAAAACTATAAAATATTGTTAAAAAAGGATTACGAAACTTTTTCTAGTAATTTAACAAGTTTTTTTTGTATGTAATCACCATTTTTTTTTTTTCATCAATATTTTTTTTTCGTCGATATTATTTTCATCAATATTTTTTTCGTCAATATTTTTTTTTCATCAATATTTTTTTATAAGTTTTTTTTTCAAGAATATTTTTTTTTTCATCAGTATTTTTTTTCATCAAAATTTTTTTCCTAAATATTTTTTTTCATCAATATATTTTTTTTTCATCAAAATTTTTTTCCTTAATATTTTTTTCATCAATATATTTTTTTTTTCTCAATATATTTTTATCAGGGTTGGCAACCGATACCCACCTAGAATAACGGTATTTGGCTATTGTTCCGCAACCAATAAAGATATGGACATTTTCAAAATTGATTATGAAAGCTGATGAAATTTCTAGTATTTTAAATATGTCACTTCGAGTTTCTATCGGTTCTTTTTCGTTATATAGGCCAATACCGTTATAATACCGTTTCAAACGGTATTATAAAGGTATTGACCTATATTTCGAAAATGAACCGGTAGAAACACGAAGTTACACATTTAAAATACTAGAAATTTCATCAGCTTTCATAATCGCTTTTGAAAATGTCCATATCTTTATTGGTTGCGGTACAATAGCCAAAAACCGTTATTTTAGGTGGGTATCGGTTGCCAACCCTGATTTTTATACCCTCCAACCACAGTATGGGGCTATACTCACTTTGTCATTACATTTGTAACGCATCGAAATATCGGTCGGGGACCCCATAAAGTATATATATTATTGATCCATGATCGATTCTGAGACATTCTATGAATGTCCGTCTGTCTGTCCGTCCGTCTGTCTGTAGATAACACAATGCAACAGCTAGATTCCTGAAGTTTGGCACAAATATGTCTCATGTTCATGTATGCAGGTTAAGTTCGCGAATGGGCAAAATCGGCCCAGGGGAAAAAAGTTCCCCCTTGTAGAACTAAACCAACCTCTGAAAAAATAAAATTTTTTACATATTTTTTTGTATTTTTGTTTAAAAATTAAACATTTGGTATATTTATCGCGATGGGAAGGTGCCCCCATATTTTTTTTTTTTTCATCAATATTTTTTTTTTTTTTCAATATTTTTTTGTTTTTCATAAATGTTTTTTTTTTTGTCAATATTTTTTTTTTTTTTTCATCAACGATTTTTGTTTATTAAGTTTGAGATTATCTCACGGGCTACTAATGGTCAGGGATTAATTAATTGATGTAAATAAAAACAATTATTTTATCATTTTCCTCAACGTTTCGTCGGCTTTATTCCAACATCATCAGGAGATTGTTTATTAAATTCTAACAAATAAATATTTAAAATAACAAGAATTGAAAAATAATGTATAAAAGGATAATAGAGACACAGTTTTTTAACTTACGATTCTATAAATTACATCACATTTAATCACTTATAAATTATAAAAAACTGGACAGCACGTAACAATTAATTAAAATAAATAAATAATCAAAATAATCTAATAAAATCACAGAGAAAAAACTTAGCACTAATATCACAGAACGTTTATTTGTTTAATTGCAATAGAATACTGATGTTTTGTATTGTCTTTGTCTTCTTTTGTATTCATCGCAGTATTAATCCTTTGTTGGATGCGTAAACTTTCAAGTGTGTATCTCTTATTTTCTATTCTTTGCTGATCCAATATTTTAATTCTCTTAAAGTCTAAATTATGGTTTTTCTCTTTGGCATGAATCGCTAATGCTGTGCTTTCTTTTCCTTTTTTGACGTCAGTTTCATGTTCGGATAATCTTACACCTAACATTCGTTTTGTAGTTCCAACATACACTTTATTGCACTGCTCCATTTCGTTTTCATTACATGGTATTTCATATACTACATTGTTTATTTTTAGTTTGTCTTGTTTTGATTTTGTGCGCGTAAATAAATGCCTTAGTGTATCATTAGATTTGTATGCTACTGCTGTATTGTCATCGTTTATCATATGGTAAAGTTGTTTGCTCTCCGTAAGTTTCGGGATAAATGGTACACTGAAAAAATTCTTTTTTTCGTTATTTTTGTTATTCTTTGTATTATTTATATTTTTTAAAACTTTATTTATTATGTTATTAGTGATGTATATTGGGTAACTGTTTGATGTTAGAATGTTTCTTATCTTGCTGATATTATTTTTTCTAAATCGTTCATCACTTATAAAAATAATTTTTTGTATTAAGTTTGTTGCCGTGTTTATTTTTATTTATGTTTTTCATTAATATTTTTTGTTATTCTTCAACATTCTTTATTCATAAATTTTTTTTTTCATTGATATTTTTTTAATCAATATTTTTTTATCAATATTTTTTTTTCATAAATTTGTTTTCATCAATATTTTTTTCATAATTTTTTTTTTCATCAAATATTTTTCTTTATCAATAAATTTTTTTCATTAACAACTTTTTTTTCATTAAATATGAAGCAAATCAAAATTAAACACGTAACTAACTTTGTTTTTATTTGTTCCACTGTGTGCTATCGACTTACTTAAAATATCAAACATTTATTATTTTGGCATGGAATTAGAAATTTAAACATTAATATGACCAAAAAGGATGTAAGCAAAATCATACGTCATTATTGTGGTATTTGAGTTTTAAAACCGATTTTAAAACCTAAAGTTTTTAGACAGCTTTTTTTGGCAGATGATTTAGATGATTTACGCACAAAAATTTGAAATGTGGTTATTACTCAAAAAAAAAGACGTTTATTCGCACACATGTTTTTAAAAGGGTCATACAGAGTTTACAATGAAACAAAACATGTTTGTGTATTATACAGGAAATTGTCATAAGCTTAAAGCTGGATATACAACAAGATATTATTTCAGACCATAGGATTTTTTTGGCAACTACATAAATACACGTCTACAACATTATAAACGTTTTTAGAATATTAATTGACCCTTGACAACAAAAAAAAAAACACAAGACTACAATAGACCAGACCATTTTTTTTTACAAAAAGAACTTTAGGTTGTTACAATTTTATTTTGTATTTTCCTTTTGAAATATAAAGGGACAATAATACTTACTACCAAATCTCATTCTATTATATGAAGCAAGCCTCGGCCGAACTAACTTTAATCTCAAGTTGCGAACATTGTAAATGTCGTTCTTAATTATGAACGAAAATCAAAATCTTTGCCAGAGCCGTTTTTGAAACAATCGCGGTCAAATGTCAAAAAATTTACATTTTAATTTTTCCCGAAAAACAATTTTTGTCTTAAGTAATTTTTTCATATCTCTCATCGTTTTCGAGATAAGCGTAAAATGTAAATTTTTCGACGCTTGACCGCGATTTTTCCAAAAACGGCTCTGTCATAGATGTTAATTTTCGTTGATTCATAACACCGTCCGATAAAATTGAAAAAAAGTCATTGAACACGATTTGGATAATATACGTTTGAAACTAGAGACTAAATGTAGTAAAACTGCTTTATCGTTTTTCATTACGTGATCCTGTTTCCTTTTAAAAGTTTTGGAGGATTAAATTTTATAAAATATTTTTTTAATATTTGTGCTTGTCCTAGGGTACCACTATTGATAGCAAATGAAAGAGGAGGATATCCCCTAATTTTCCTTTTTTATTTTTTTAACATATCTGGCGGTAAGTTACGTCCATTTAAAAATGTGTCCTTCAATATCGTTCAACATTTTTCAAATAACTTTGCTCACATCCTATTATCCGGATATGACAAAATATAAAAATGGAAAAATAAGGGGATATCCTCATCTTTAATCTGCCGTCACCAGGGTCAACCTAGAACAACTACAAATATTTCAAAAATATTTTACAAAATGTATCCTTTAAAACTTTGAAGTCCTTTTAAAAGGAAACAGGATCACGAAATGAAAAACTGTAAAAGCAGTTTTACTCCATTTGATCTCTACTTTTAGACGTATATAATCCGGTTCATGTTTAATATTGGCTGTCGGACCGTGTAATCAAGAATCACATTAACAGTGTTCTCAACTTCAGGTTAAAGTTAGTTCGGACGAGGCGTGGAAATTCTCATACTTTATACATGAATCTTGCTACGTGCTGCAAGCAATAATTATATGCCTTTTTAACGTATGGGTGGAGTTAGTACTCTAAATCTGGATCCTTTTTTATGAACGTTGGCATATTAATAGTCAGCACAAAAAGAGTGATGAGGTTTTTTTTATGTTCTGCCTCCTTTTATTTTGTTTTTTATGATCTGAAGTTTGCTTATAATGGCCTATAATCGAAATTTTTTTTAATATACTTCACTGAAAGTAAATGGCATTTTGATACTTCATTAAAGTTACTTAAAATCCAGTCAAACATATAAGGCAAATGAAGTGAAATAAAATTAAAAGGTAATAGACACAATGAATAACAGTAAAAAAAAAATATCATGTGAAAATGAGCAGTTAAGTACGATGTAAGTGTGTACTTTAATTTGACAACGTGTTTGAATTCAAGTGGAAAACAATATTGATTCAAATGGGAAACAAAGGGAAAATATTTAATATGGTATCTTAGTTAGTGAATAGTGATAGTTCGTGAAATTTTTCTAAGAAAGTTGCTATAGAAAAGCTCAAAAAAAAACATTGTCACATAATTAAAAAAAAGTCTCGTAATCCCATTTTAGAAATATTTGACAGTTTTCCTTGTTTTCTTTTTTAACAAAAAATTTTTCGATCGAAGTTTACATTTTCCTGTAATTATACAATTTTTTTTTTGCAAGTTCCAAAGTTTTACAATTTTTTTTGTCATTTTACAATTTTTGTTTGTCATTTTACAATTTTTATTTGTCATTTTACAATTTTTTTTTAGGTGTATTGAAAATATTTTTCCACACCAAATGTCCAGCGAAGAAAACCATGTGTACCGTAAATTTCTGAATAGGTTGTATGGATAGCCTATATGGAGCTAAGAAAATTGCATTTTTGGGTTTTCAGTTTTTCAAAAACTGGGCTTAGTAGGCGTGGTCAAATATGGGAAATATGGTCAAATTTGTGTCGAGTTGCCTTGTTTAAATATTTATCAAATTAAAATAGAATGCACCACAATCTCATTTTTTTTTTTTGGAAAATTTTCAGAACCCGTTCTGAAATTTGCCATTTTTAAAAAAAAAGTCAATTTATAAAAAATCAGGCCACCTTTGTTTTTTTATTTTTTTTTTTTAAGATTAGATGTGTGCCTATCCACACAAAAAAATTTTGTCATGTGTTTATCTTTTTTTTTTCGAGAAAATCGCATTTAAATTTCATAACAATTTAGTAATTTGCTTGTATTTTTATACCCTCCACTCTAGTGATAGAGGGTATATATAAGTTTGTCATTCCGTTTTTAACCCCTC
Source organism: Pegoplata infirma (assembly GCA_963921195.1). Classification (NCBI taxonomy): domain Eukaryota; kingdom Metazoa; phylum Arthropoda; class Insecta; order Diptera; family Anthomyiidae; genus Pegoplata; species Pegoplata infirma. The sequence continues at coordinate 229,886,042 of OY992538.1, forward strand.
GAAATATTGGTCTAGGACTCCATAAAGTATATATATTCATGATCCTCGATCGATTTTAAGACGATCTAGCGATTTCCGTCCGTCCGTCTGTCCGTCTGTCTGTCTGTTAAAAACACGCTTACTTTTGAAAGACTTTACGGAGGCTCTTGAAGTTTGGCACATATGTTGTTGGTTGGTTGTCAGGTTGGTATTGCAATCCAGCGGAATCAGTCCAGTCGTTCAAAAGTTGTAAGCAAATGAGTGAATTTCGGCAAGGGTTTTTCTGGAATTTACGAGATAAAACACACGGTAACTTTCGAACGGCATATCTGCGGGTGCTGAAGTATGGCGTATATATTTGCCGTTCTTTCGGTCCGGTTCTTTTCAAATTTCAGCCAAATCGGTCCAGTGGTTCAAAAGTTATAAGCAAAACCGTAAATTTCAGATTAGTTTCACCTTAAATTTACGTGTTGAAAACCCGTTAAAAATGTTTTAAAAACATTTGTAAGTTACAAAAATATTTTTCAAGGTATTTTTGTCACTCAAAAATATTTTTACACTAAAACAAAAAAAAAGTACACTCAAAAAAAATTTTACACTCAAAAAAAATTTTACACTCAAAAAAAAAATTAGTAAATATTTTTTTTTTTTCAAAAATTACTAAAAAAAGTTTATTTACACTAAATAAAATATTTCTAACCAAAAATTTTATTTTTTTCACGTTAGCAAATTTACTATCACTTAAAAAGGGCATTGTGGAGGGTATTCATAGATTCGGGCAAGTCGAATTTAACTTTTCTACTTGTTTTGTTTTAACGTAGCGTATGAGTTATATTTATGCAAATATTTATTACTCATACGCTACGTTGATATAAGAAAATACACGCAAATTACAAAATTGTTATGAAATTTAATATTCAAATGCGATTTTCTAAAAAAAAAAAACGAAAAACACATCTGATTTTTTTGTGTGGATAGACAAACATTAAAACTTAAAAAAAAAAAAATAAAAAAACAAAAGCGGACGGATCAATTGAATTTTAAAAAAACGGAAAATTTCAGAACTGGTTCTGAAACTTTCCAAAAAAAAAAATGTAATCGACAGCCCATACAAAACTTTAGAAGAATGTAAATTTTTGCGAATGAGGTGCATTCGGTTTTATTTTGACAAATATTTATTTAACCATTTTTCCCATATTTAACCACCCCTCCTAGGCCCAGTTTTTTAAAAATTGAAAAACGAAAAACGCAACGTATCTAGGGTTATTTATACAACCTATTCAGAAATTCACTGGACACGTGTTTTTCTGTAGCGGGACATTTGGTGTGGAATGCCTCATATGTATAAAAAAAATATTAATGAAAAAAAATATATTGATAAAAAAAAATATATTGATGAAAAAAAAATTGACAAAAAAATATTGATGAAAAAAAAAAATATTAATGAAAAAACACATTGATAAGAAAATATTGATGAAAAAAAAATATCGATGAAAAAAAAAATTGATGAGAAAAAAAATATTAATGGAAAAAAATATTGATGAAAAAAATATTTTTAAAAAAAAAATATTGATGAAAAAAAAATTGATGACAAAAAATATTTATGACAAAAAATATTAATTATTATGTTTATTTGGCCAGTTTGTTTAGTAGTTTTATGTGTGTTACCATGAGCTAATAAGGCCTATATTATTTCCAATTTTAATAAAAACGCATTATTATTACTGGTTTCCCGACGTTTCGTCGATTTTTTGTCGACTTTTTCAAGGGATTGTCTAGTTTATTTAATAAAAAACATAAAATTATTACAATTATAAAATATAATATTAAAAACAAATTGAACTTACAATTGTAAACGTTATTAAAACATTAAATCACAAATAATTTTACGTTAACAAAACATATAACATCAAACAGAAAACATTTAAAATCCACGAACATATTATTTAAACACATCTTATTCTAGTATCACAGTTTAATTAATTGCAGTTAAGTAGCTTGCACTAATGTTGTCGGTATCTTCCTTCTTGTTCATAGTTTTGTGTATATTTTGCTGAATTCGTAAGCTTTCGATCGTATATCTCTTTCTTTCAACGCCTTCCCTGTCTAATATTTTGATGCCTTCTATGTTGGCGGTATGCTTACTTTCTATGATGTGTTTTGCAAGTGATGTGCTTTCCCTCCCCTTCAATATGTCCATTTGGTGTTCCCCCATCCTTGTCTCGAGAGTTCTTTTTGTTGTGCCTATGTATATTAATTCGCAGTTTTCGTTGTCTGTTCCGTTGCATTTGATTTCGTAAACAACATTGCTTTGTTGCTTTTTGTCAATAGGAGCTTTTATTTTAGAATACATTGTGCTGAGTGTTGTATTCGGCTTATAAGCAAAACATATGTTTTTTGTTTTCATAGTTGTTTTGAGGTTTTTATTGTTTGTTAGACCTGGTATATATTTTACACTGTAAAATTTTTGTTGTTCTTTATCGATGATGTTATTACATTGGTTGTTTGATTTATTTTGTATTAGTGCTAGTGTATTTTCTATTAATAAATTTACCAGATTTTTCGTGAAGCTGTTGTTTTTGAGTGTTTCTTTTATTATCTTAATGTTTTTGTTGTGAAATTGTGCATCACTGATGTTGATTACTCTAAAGATAAAGTTTTTTGCCGTATTGATGATTTGATTTTTTGGTTGCGTTGTATAAAAATTCATAATTCTGCCAGATGACGTTGCCTTTGCCTTTGGAGAACAAACTGGGTGAAATACAGGGAGACTTTTTCTTTGCTTTTGGATGAAGTACCCTTATCTAAACCACATAGTTTGGCGGAAATTGACTGTCTGGTTGACCATATAACAAATGTTTGTAATAGGTGCCTGGATGCGTCTTGCCCTTCTGCAAAGCCTAGAGGGAAAAAAAGCCACCTTGGTGGTCAAATGAGTTGCAGACGAGCAGAGATTCCTGCAGAAAGCTCTTTAATAAGGCTAAATTTTCAAGAGCGGACGAGGACTGGTCTGCATACAGGCTGCAACTTAAGAGTTATAAAAAGATGATCAGAAATGCAAAATGTGATTCTTGGAAAAACTTCTGTGGAAACATAGAAGACGTTTCTGAGGCATCCAGGCTGCGCAAGGTTCTGGCTTCTTCTCCTTGCACCCTGGGATACCTGAAAGATCCTAATGGGGTGTGGTCTTCCTCCAGTGGAGAGTCGCTGGATCTCCTTTTAAACACGCATTTTCCGGGCAATTCCATGACGCCGTTTCAAGCTTTGGAACGTTCTGACGCCCAAGCATCTGAAATTGCTTCGGAAATAATAAATATGCCAACATTAATCTGGGCGATAAAAAGCTTCAGGCCCTATAAATCCCCGGGACCTGATGGTATAATCCCGGCTGAGTTGCAGCAGGTGTCGGACTATATAGCCCCGTTGCTGTATAATCTATACACAGCATGCATCAACTGGTCGTACATTCCTTTAAAATGGAGGGATACCAGAGTCGTATTTATCCCGAAGGCTGGGAAAAGTTCTCACACAGCTCCGAAGGATTTCAGACCAATTAGTCTGTCTTCTTTTTTGTTAAAGACAATGGAACGAATGATAGACTCATATTTGCGTAGAGTGATTGACCCGAGGTTGCTTTCGACAAAGCAACATGCATACAGCAAGGGACGATCAACGGAAACAGCTCTTCATGAGCTCGTTGGTACCATCGAGAGATCGCTTTCGGTAAAGGAGTACACTATGGTGGCCTTTCTTGATATTGAGGGGGCTTTTAATAATGTCATCCCAGAATCGATAATATTGGCATTGTCTGGTCTGGGAGTAAAGCGTGAAATCGTTTTAATGGTGGAAAACCTACTTGCCAGTAGACGTATAACGTCTGAATTGGGAGCGTCCGTCATATCTCGATTTGTCAATAGGGGCACACCACAAGGAGGTGTTCTTTCGCCGCTTCTTTGGAACCTGGCACTGAATTCAATGCTACTATCTCTAGAAGCACGTGGTTGTCATGTTGTCGCATATGCTGACGATGTCGCGATAGCGGTAAAGGGGAAGCATCTGCCAACATTGCGGGACATTCTTCAGGGTTCTCTGAAAGATCTGTCTAAATGGGCAAGAGACTGTGGTCTAGGAGTTAATCCTAGTAAAACAGAGCTTGTTTTATTTACAAGGAAAAATAAGATTCCTGCTTTTGATCCTATTTCTCTGGACGGTACTGAAATCACCTTCTCAGATGGAGCCAAGTATCTTGGAGTATTTCTAGATAGGAAGCTGAATTTCAGGCGTAATATTGAGGAACGGGTGAGAAAAGCAACGATTGCTTTGTATTCCTGTAAAAGGGCCATTGGAAAACGATGGGGTTTTAGCCCTCAAGTCGTTCATTGGATCTATACAGCAGTGGTGCGTCCAATTTTGCTGTATGGAATCATTGTCTGGTGGCCTGCTTTAGAAACAAAATCGAACTGTGTCTTTATCACGAAGGTACAGAGAATGGCGTCAATGTGCATCACTGGTGCTCTTCGTACTACACCTACGGCTGCATTAGAAATCCTCCTTCACCTGATACCCTTGGACATATTGGGTAGGCAGTATGCAGCTGCGTCGGCAATTCGACTTAATAGCACGCTGCAATGGAGGAGCAGCGATTGTGGCCATAGCGCGATCTTGAAAAAGATGGCAATACCACAAAATGTGGATTGTGCTCCCTCTTTGAGCCTCTTTGAGCGCCACTTTACCACTATGATACCATCCAGGGAGTCTTGGATGGGGGATACTCCGGGAAGTGGAGCTACAATAAATTTTTACACAGATGGATCGAGGCTGCACGAACAAGTGGGCTTTGGGGTCTATTCGGAAGAGCTTGGATTGAGCCTAGCTCGTAGATTGCCAGATCATTGCAGTGTCTACCAGGCAGAGATGCTGGCAATAAAGGAAGTGGCTGACTGGTTGAGCTGCAATGTCTTGTCTACAACCGCAGTCAACATCTATACTGACAGTCAAGCCGCGGTCAAGTCCCTGGATTCAATGTTTCTGAAAACAAGATCTGCCCTTAACTGCCGCACGTCTTTAAATGAGATGGCCAAGCAGTTTAACATACGACTCATATGGGTCCCAGGGCACAGAGACATTCCAGGGAATTGCAAAGCCGATGAGCTTGCAAGACTAGGAACTACCTTACAGGTTCCAACAGAATTGGAATGTGTTGGTATGCCTCTAGAAACTTGCAAGCAAAACCTACGGCTTTGTTCTGCGACGGAGACTAATCAAAGATGGGCAAATGGATGGACGTGTGAGACAACACGACTGATTTGGCCTTCTCTTAATCAGGGGCGCACAAGTGAGCTGATATCGCTTCCAAGAGGAGAGATTTCAACGGTGGTTTCTATAATTACCGGACACTGTCTTATAGGGAAGCACGCAGAGCGGTAAAATGTGCCGTCGAATGACTTTTGCCGAAGTTGCATGGATGAAGAGGAGTTGGAAACCATCGAACACTTTATTTGCCATTGCCCGGCACTTTCTGGTCAGCGACTTGCTTCACTGGGATCTAGGGAGCTGTACGATCTTTCAGATTTGTCGGATGTCAAAATTCAACATCTAAGGAGTTTCATAAGAAGCTCAAACTGGTTTAACGACAGGGACTAGTAGGGAAACCTATTACGATCCCGTGGTATCACAATGGACCTCAGAGTCTACGTGTGTTGACGTAAAACGTCAGCAGCCACTTACAACCTAACCTAACCTAACCTAAGCATACCGCCAACATAGAAGGCATCAAAATATTAGACAGGGAAGGCGTTGAAAGAAAGAGATATACGATCGAAAGCTTACGAATTCAGCAAAATATACACAAAACTATGAACAAGAAGGAAGATACCGACAACATTAGTGCAAGCTACTTAACTGCAATTAATTAAACTGTGATACTAGAATAAGATGTGTTTAAATAATATGTTCGTGGATTTTAAATGTTTTCTGTTTGATGTTATATGTTTTGTTAACGTAAAATTATTTGTGATTTAATGTTTTAATAACGTTTACAATTGTAAGTTCAATTTGTTTTTAATATTATATTTTATAATTGTAATAATTTTATGTTTTTTATTAAATAAACTAGACAATCCCTTGAAAAAGTCGACAAAAAATCGACGAAACGTCGGGAAACCAGTAATAATAATGCGTTTTTATTAAAATTGGAAATAATATAGGCCTTATTAGCTCATGGTAACACACATAAAACAACAAAAAATATTGATGACAAAAAATATTGATAAATAAAAAATATTGATAAAAAATATTGATGAAAAAAAAATATTGATAAAAAAAAAATATTTTTAAAAAAAAAATATTGATGAAAAAAAAATATTGATAAAAAAAAAAATATCGATGAAAAAAAAATTTTGATGCGAAAAAAATTATTGATGGAAAAAAAAATATTGATAAAAAAAATATTGATAAAAAAATATTGATAAAAAAAAATATTGATAAAAAAATATTGATGAAAAAAAAATATTGATAAAAAAAAAATATCGATGAAAAAAAAATTTTGATGCGAAAAAAATTATTGATGGAAAAAAAATATTGATAAAAAAAAACAAAATAATGAAAACAAATATTGATGAAACAAACATTGATTAAAAAAAACATTAATTAACAAGAATTTTGATGAAAAAAAAATTGATGAAAAATAAATATGCTACGTTTTAATCATCATATTTATTTTTTTTTTTTGAGCCTACTTAGGGAGTGAAGATATGGCGTAGGTATGTTTAAAAAAAATGTTGTAGGGTAAAAATAAATGGGGGTCGGTCTCACCAATGATCCCTCTCGGACGCACCATTGGACCGGTAGAAGCTGATTAAATAAAACAAATTTACAAAAAATAAAAAAAAATGTATGGGGACCGCCTTAACAGTTGAAGATAAAGGGTAGGTGTGTTCAGAGAAAATGTTTGGACTAAAAAAATATTGTGAGTCGGTCATACATTTTGTTGCTCTAAGGACACTATTAGGGCAGTTAGAGCGGTTGGAGCAAATTTTAAAAAATGTAGTTTTGTATGGGAGCCCCTTAGAAATTGGAGATAGGGTATCAGTTTGTTCCAAAGAAATGTTTAGACGTAAAAATTAATGGAGGTCGGTCTTATAAATGACCCCTCTATGACGCAACATTGGAGCTGTAGAAATGATTTTAAGATTGGAAAATTACAATAAATTTTTTTCAAAAAATTTAAAAAAACAGTAATAACACAGCGTGACAAAATCTTGGATGTTAAAAGTAACCTGACATTTGACCATCAATTTTATATATTTCGGACATGCTGAATCCAATGGTGCAAACCATTTTTAAATCTAAGGTACAGTTTTTTCGCGAAATGTCTTCAAAGATTTTCGCGTCCCCGTGAACTTTTTGAAATAAAAAAGTTTTTGTATGCAAAAAAGTCCCTCTTTTGCAATTGAAATTGAAGGACTGTAACTGTAGCTAAATTTTAAGTACCATATCCGCTATCAAATGTTTGAAATTCAAGTGATATTTCGCGTTTTATCCCGTTTTTCCAATTTTTTAGCATTTTCGCGATTTTAAATGCTTAAGTAAATACCGACCTAAACAACCGCTTCAGATTAGTTTAAATGCACCAAATGGGATATATTTCTATGAAAATACGTTTCAACTATCAAGCGCATCACTCCAAAAATCAGCGATTAGTCAAAATCTCTCTATGACTGCATCACTTTCCAAGATGACCACAAGGTCCAGCTTTTGACATATTATGTTAAATCCTCAAAAAAGTAATTGTGTCAAATTTCAAACAAAAATGTTTTCAACTTCAAAAGTTATTGTATCAAAACTTTTATTTCACCTTACTAAATTAAATTATTAAATTTTAATTACAAAAACAAAAGGAAAACATTGTACTAAATACTACTAATTTAAATAAAACACTTGTTTAAAATAATTTAGTAGGGCGAAATAAATGTTTTTTTTTATTAAAACTTTTTAAGATGAAAACATTTTTGTTTGAAATTTGGCACAAGTACTTTTTTGAGGTTTTTACACAATATATCAAAATCTGGACCTTGTGGTCCTGTTGGAAAGTGATGCTGTCATAGAGAAATTTTGACAAATCGCGCAATTTTAGTGCTATGCGATTGATAAATGAAAAATATTTTAATGGGAATATATTTCCTTTGGTGCAAATATACTAAGCTGAAACGGTTGTTTAGGTCGGAATTTATTTAGGCATTTAAAATCGCGAAAATGCTAAAAAATGAGAAAAAATGGGATAAAACGCGAAACACTGTTAAAGTTTTAAACTTTTAGTAGCAGAATTTGTAGTTAAAATGTAGTTACAGATATAATCCTTTAATTTCAACTATAAACGACTGACTTTTTCGCACACAAAATATTTTTTATTCAAAAAACTTCACGGGGACGTGAAAAACTTTAAAGACGTTTTGCGAAAAAACTGTACCTTAGATTTCAAAATGGCTTGGACCATTGGAATCAGCATGCCCGAATTATGTAAAATTGATGGTCAAAACCCAGGTTACTTTTTCACCGTCACACAGTGTAATCGTTATCCCACGATCTTTCTGGGCAAAAAATTTGTAGAATCGATAGAAGTTTTACACAAAAAAATTTCAAAAAAATCGAAGAGTACAAACATTTTCAAAAATGAGACTTAAATTTAAAAACTTAAAAATCGCATACTAGATTGCTTTTAAGAATTTTTTGGGATTTTTTTTTTTTAAAGTACGTAAAAAAACAAAAATTTTGAGAGACAAAATTTTAAATTTGAACCATTATTGAAGAAGTAATGAGTAAAAGAAGTTTGAGTAAAGGAACAAACTACCAATTTTTAAAAATTCGATATTTTTTGAACGGGTCATCAAAAAAATCTGAAAATTTACCACGAAGAAGTTTTTGAAGGGTACTAAACAAATTGAGAAAATAAAAAAAAAATTTATAAAGTGTCCGATTTGACATGGAATGCCCCATATATGTATACGGGTATTATTCTATGATTAGGGTATTATTCTAGCTCGAGGCCCAAAAATCTCATAATCAATTATGAGAATATCAAAAATATAAATATTTTTTGGCCTCGAGCTAGAATAAACTAATCGAATATACATATATAAAGGGCAAATAAATTCATTTATATTTGTATGTACTTATAAAGGCCTACACTTAGAAAATTATGTAAGTTACTACATGTTAGTTGTTTGTATATTTTACAGTAGTTAGTTGTTTTCAACTACAAAGTCAGTTGTTTTTGTATGAAAAATATCAAACAACTATTTCTGTTAGTTATTTTAAGTAGTTTTTTTGAATAACTAACAAAAAAGTACTGTGATGTAGTAACAGTAATTTAAAGTAGTTAATTTTATTTTTTTATCACTGAAAAATTTTCAATGTTTTTTTCAAAAAAATTAAAATAAATTTTCGTTTTTTTTTTTTTTTTCACAACTTTTTTTTAAAAAACAACTTTGAAAAAATTTGGTCTTCAAATTTATTTCTGAAAAATTTTTTGAACAAAAAAAAAAATATTTATTGATTATTTTATTTTTACTACATTTTAGTTGTTTTGACTACAAATGTAAGTAGTTTTTACTACATAAATAAGTTGTTTTTTGTCAGTTAAAATAACTAACATTGTTAGTTGATTTAACTGAAAAAGTAGTTGACCCCAAAACAACTTACAAAGTAGTTATTTTAACTGACATTTTCAGTTGATTTTACTAACATAATTTTTTGAGTGTAGGTACTTGAGCGCTACTGGAGCGGTGCTGTAGCGTGACGGGCTGTTGTATTTTTCAAGCACTTACTGATTCCGTTTCAACGTGTCATATTAATTTAAAAATTTTATTTTAAAAAGTGGTTATTTGTGAGTTTTTTTAATTTATATTTACAGAAAAACATTTTTTTTTCGTTTATTTATAGTTATTTGTCAATTCTGCAACACAAATGAAAAAATTTCAACATAAAATAAAATCAGCTGACACGTAAAACGTACGGAAAATCAAAATTTTTTAAGTTCGGCCGCTACAGCACCGGCACGTATTCGTTTAAGTACCTATTTCTATTTATTTTACTACGTATCAGCTGACACGTCTCCGAACCGTATTCGCTCAAGTAATTATGCCTTTAACCTGTTGGTACTAAAAATAAAAAAAAACAACACAAAGTTTAGTACGAAGTTTAGTACGACTTATCCCACCAACACTTTTGTTTGATTATGTACTGTTGTTGTTGTTGTAAAATATCAACAACACATATATTATTATCCACCGGTGGTGGATTATTATATACAATTTTTGTTTTAAAAGAGTTATTTTTGTTGTGAAACGGACCTTCATAATAGTATTTCTCATTTAACTTGTGAAATATATGAAATATTATGTCTGGTTTGATGTTTGATTGCCCAACAATGATTATCTAAAATCTGCTGACGATCCCTTAGTATAGATATACTATGAGATGTGTAACTGTTTTAAAGCAAAAAAAAAATTTAAAATAATCTGTATTTTAGTGTTTTTATCGGCGTATGCCATTTCTGTTTGTTATTAAGGGTTTGTGATTGAAGACGAAAACATTGTAATTTTACAGATTATTTTTAATGTGGATTTATTCCAGACCATGGTTTCTGTACCCACATCTACGTCTTCAGTGGAGAAAATTACATTGGATTTAAATTGTTTGATTTTTGTAAGACTGTTTTTTCTATATGTTTTTTCATCAACAGACTTGACTCTGATTGGAATCGAACCCACGAATCTATTATGAGAATATCATAAATAGAAATATTTTTGGGCCTCGAGCTATACTATTCTAATCGAATATAAATAAATATTTTTTTTAAAAATGATCTGCATTTTCTTCAAGTTTTGAAATTTTATACAAGATTACGATTTGCATAAACTTCAAAAGTAAAAACTATAATTTTTTTTACAAAATGCTGAGCTCTGAAGATTACCTTTAAAATAACTTTATAAAATTCTGCTGAAACCAAGAGATTGTCCAGGTGTCTGAGTAATGCATAATGCATATCAGCAAGCATATTTTTGGGTAATTCGACTGGCAACTAAAACTTAAAAATATTTACAGTTGCGATCAAAAAAATGAATTTTTTGAATTTTAAATTTTTTTGATCGCCACTGTGAATGTTTTTTAGTTTTATTTATTTAAGCTTAAACTTTACTAACGTATTTTATGTTTTCTACTTTTGTCACAGACTGACAATTTTATGTCATATTATCACAGTATTATAGATTATTTGATAAATAAAAATATGACATCGTAAAAAAAGTAAATCAAATATGCTATCATAAAAAAATATATATAATCAAACATAAATCCCATATGACAGATTAACAACAAAAAAAAATATTTATATGACATAAAAACTCACCTATGGTTAAAGTAATTGAAATTACTTAAAATAATCCAGATTTCGTTAAAATTAATTTTAAACTTAATTTATGATTAACAATGATTTTACTAATCAATTTTAGTATTAAATAGTTTGCACTCGTGGTTAAATTAATATTTGAAATTTGATTTTATTTATTTATTTTATTTTATTTTATTTTATTTTATTTTATTTTATTTTATTTTATTTTATTTTATTTTATTTTATTTTATTTTATTTTATTTTATTTTATTTTATTTTATTTTATTTTATTTAATATTGAATTAATGTTTTTAATATTGAAATTTAAATTTTATTTAATTTTTAAATAAATTTGATTTAATTTTTACATAATTTATTTTATTTCTGTTATAATTACACACATTTGAGGTTTTGTTTTATTTAATTTTATATTTGTGTATCAAAATCACTTTTAAATAATTGTATTTGTTAAATTGAAATTAAAATTGACATATAACATGTCTTTGTACTATAATTTATGTAAGTAAATCAAATATCACTTTAAATATACACACGTTTGAAATTGAATCCTTAAATATAAGCAGCAGATTTGGTTTATGTTTATGTAATTTATTCTTGTTTTCTTAATTTTTCTTTTTATTTATTTTTTGTAACAAACAAAAGACGGCTGTCAAGAGCAGGCACTAGAAAGAGGAGAAAAACTTTAACGTGAAATATGCAAACACTACATTGTTTAACGTTACGGTTATTAAAGAAAGGTAAGTGTAAGTATGTATAATATTGGCTTAAGTGGCAATGGATATAACAATTTTTCGCATAACTTGTTTAACTTGTATAATTTATAAAATTAAAAAAAAAATAGGAAAAACACGCGATTTTTAGAAACTGTGGCCTCAGTTCTGTCTTTCACAACTTTTCAATTCACATGAAAATTTCCGAATCACATGAAATCAAGTTTAGTGTTTTGTTGATCACACTTTCATCCGAAGTTGAAATTGAATAATTTAAATTTAAAAAATTATAAGGAAAAAAGTGCATTCGTTTTACTATCACCAAATTTTATTTATGTGAAACAAAACGAAAAAGAATTTCGGATGTGAAATCTAGAACACCAAAAAAATTCGGAAATTTTCATTTTCACATTTTTTATGTGAATTACTTTTTTTGGAACAGCGGCCTGTATGACCAATTTCAAAAGGCGATATCTTAAAAACCGCTCGACCGCTGGATTGATTTCAGATTTTTTTTTTATATTTGTATTCTGCGTGGCAAATTTAATAAAATAGGGATAAAATTGCCATTGCAAATTCAAATAGCGATATCTCGAAAACTGTTTGGTCAATTTTAGTTTTATACCCTCCACTCTAGTGATAGAGGGTATATATAAGTTTGCCATTCCGTTTGTAACACCTCGAGATATTAGTCTAGGACCCCATAAAGTATATATATTCATGATCCACGATCGATTTTAACACGATCTAGCGATGTCCGTCCGTCTGACCGTACGTCCGTCTGTCTGTTGAAAACACGCTAACTTTTTAAAGACTTCACGGAGGCTCCTGAAGTTTGCCATATATGTTGAGCATTTACCTGGTCAGGTTGGAATTGCAATCCAGCGAAATCGGTGCAGTGATTTAAAAGTTATGAGCAAAATACTGAATTTCGCAAGGGTTTTTCGTGAATTAACGAGAATAAAAACACGCTAACTTTCGAAAGGCATGCTGTAGCTAGGCAGATATATTTGTCGTTTGCCTAGCCTAGTTCGTGTTGAATTTCAGCCAAATCGGTATAGTGGTTCAAAAGTTACTAACAAAACCGTGAATTTCAGATTAGTTTCACCTTAAATTCACGTGTTGAAAACCTGTTAAACATGTTTTAAAAATGTTTACCTGTTAAACATGTTCATAAAAATATTTTAAAACGTATTTTTGTCACTCAAAAATATTTTGAACTAAATACAAAACAAAATACACTCGAAAAAAATTTTACATTAAAAAAAAATTTAGTAATACATATTTTCTTTTGTTTCAAATTACTAAAAAAAAAGTTTTTTTACATAAAATAAAATATTTTATTCAAAAATTTAATTTTTTCACGTTAGGAAATTTACAATAACTTAAGATGGGCATTGTGGAGGGTATTCATACATTCGGCCAAGTCGAATTTAACTTTTCTACTTGTTTTTTGATATTCTAGTTTAGAGAATCAAAATCAATAAACGTGAAGTGTCGGAAGATAGATGACCAAATCCATGGGAAACTAAACTGACGGATCACCGCTGTTTTGACAATATTGACTTTTAGACAGTTTTTTTTTTAACATTTTTGTGCTCTGAAACCGTAAGTTGTATGAAAAAACTTGTAAAAACAATATTGTAAATAAAATTATATAGATTTAGGCCTTCACCACAAGAAAACAAAAAGTCTATTTTAACAAAAGTTTTATTTTAAATTTCAAATTTTCTATACATTTTTTGAAAGTCGATTTTAAAAACAAAAACAATAATTAAAAGCTCATTTTAAATTTATTTTATTTTCTTGTGGTAAAGCTGATAAAGTTTGGAATTTTTTTTTTTTTAAATTTCAACAAAAAATTTTGAAAACAATATTTAAATGTATTTTTTTCCTTGGAAGAAAACCATGGAGATACCCTCCACATTATAATAAAAGATTATTGCAAACAAAAAAAATTACGCGAAAAAAAATTTTTGGTAAAAAAAAATACTCGAAATTTTTTTTTTTGTAAAAAAATTGGTTTGTACTTTTAAAAATTCCATTTTGTGTCCAATTCTGTTCACATATCATGAAATCTTTTTTAAATTTCAACTCAGTGAAATTGAAAAAAATGTTTAAAAAAACCGGCAGTTTTTGAAATTTAGAAAAACTATAAATGCAGTTGTGTAAACAAGACCTTGGACCATCACTGAGCAATGTTTAAGGATTACCCCACTTTATCCGTAAAAGTTACAGAGGGTTAAATTTGAAAAATCGATAAAAATGGCTTGAAATAATCCATAGTTTTTACCTTCTTTCGCTTTTTTTTTAAGTTCTCCTTATATTTCAATCTTTTCCGGCATAACACAAAGTCAGTACATATAAAAGATTATTTTAATGTTGGCTTGATAGATGCTTCATCGCTTGGTAAGAAGTTATAAGACGGTTAAGTTTTGAAACCAAAAATTAAGAGTTTTTAAATTTTCGAGGTTTTTTGATCAGGGATTTCGGCCCCCTCTATAAAATGAAAAAAGTTGAACTAGAGTTGGTAGCTGTTGTAATTCTTAACATTTTGGAATTAATCCCGTTAATGTGCCACGAATAGTTAAGGAGTTTCAGCAGATCAAAGTTCGACAGAAAAAACGTAATTTTTTTAAAATACCAGTTTTTCGCGAGGCACATTAGCGGTTTCATTCGAAAATTGGTGGACTCTTGCGTAAACCGAGTTTTTTAGGAGTTTACATAAAAAAATCACTGGCGGGTTTATAAAAAATATATTGCAAAAATTTTATGGCATTTTTGAAAATTGTGCGAAATTTGCAAATCTGTTTCCAATTTTTTTTTAGTAGCAATTAATGCATCATGTTCATTTTAATACACCAAAAGACGTGCCTTAACGAGTAGAACTGATTTGCTTTTTGACTTTTTACTTTAAGCCATTCTGAGCGGAAAGCGCGATGATTTTATCTAAACCTATTTTGATCTGGCACATCCAAGGCTTTACACGAAATCGGATGAAATTTTTTTTAAATGAAAGCCCACTTGATGTGTCATCATAAAATCAGAGGCGGGGTTAAAAAATTTTGATGATTATAGATTTTTTGGACCATATTAAATTTTCTTATTATAAAAAAGCATCACCGATTTATTTAAACACTGGTACAATGAAACGATTTTCCGTGATTTTTTTTTCAGTAATACCAACGCGCATTGCCTAAATATGTTATAAAAAATTGTGAAACTTTTCTTTTACCGCGAATTAATCGCGATTTTAGGTACTTATTGTTAGTTATTTTTTTTTAAATCATTTGGTCATTAAAGGGTTAAGTTTATATCATATATTTTAGAAGAAATGATATATCCTGGCATGTTTTAATAACGCATACAACAAATGTGTAGAAAAAAAATATTTAAAATATTTTTAAGATTTTTCTTATTCTTGAATAGCTTCTAATATTTATGCCAACTTTCATCGATGTGCCATCAAAACAAAAATCATATCTTTTTTACCTCAAAATTTAAGTCTTAGCCGGAATTCCTCATATGCCAACCAGCAGCCAATTTAAAGAATTTTGTATTTTAAGGTTATGTAGAATATATTAAAATTTTCGTGTTCTTACATTTTAGTTTATAACTTTTGAACCGCTGAACCAATTTTGCTCTAATGCAATACCAAACTACTTAGGACAGCAGCAAGTAAATTTTCCAAGTCTCAGTCATATATGTTAAATACTTTGGACGTGATCACCATTTCCACAGACGGACAGATAGTCGGACATCGTTAGAATGTCTTAGACTCCATTACTGATCAATAATGTATATGGGGCATTCCATGTCAAATCGGACACTTTGAAAAATTTTTTTTTTAGATTTTCCCAATTCGAATTTTTAAAAATTGGTAGTTTGTTGCTTTACTCAAACTTCTTTTAATCATTACTTCTTCAATAATGGTCCAAATTTCAAATTTTTTTTTTCGAAGTTTTTGTTTTTACGTTCTTTTAAAAAAAAAATCCCTAAAAATTCTTAAAAGCGCTCTAGTATGCGATTTTAAAGTTTTAAAATTTAAACCTCATTTTTGAAAATGTATGTACTCTTAGATTTTTTTGAAATTTTTTTGTGTAAAACTTCTATCGATTTTACAAATTGTTTACCCAGGAGGATCGTGGGATAACGATTATTTCTATTTTTTTAAATTTTTTGAAAAAAATTTATTGAAATTTTCCAATCTTAAAATCATTTCTGCTGCTCCAATGGTGCGTCAGAGAGGGGTCATTTATAAGACCGACCCCCATTAATTTTTACGTCTTAACATTTCTTTGGAACAAACTAATACCCGTTC